>JACEFZ010011050.1:0-33304 GCA_014155875.1 Cepaea nemoralis | reverse complement strand
GATCTGGACCACAGCCATCTGTATTCTCTTATTTGATACGTCTCGCACTGGTATGGAAACCTGGTTGAGATACATTTAATCGTGAGATCTGTGTCTGCGTCCTCTTCTCCCCTATGTGAGTGTCTTTTCCTCCAGCCGAAATGAAAAGGCTTCCGAAAAAAAACCCCCTCTGACATAGGATAGAAGATTCACCCAACATCTATACTATTCCCACTAATAGAAAAAACTGTTACATGCACTTCACTAATATCTATATTCCTATTCTAAAAATATACTCTAATATACCTTATTTAGGCATCTATGTTCCTTTATAGAATTAATGTAAATCCACGAATCGAAATTTATCCGCATCCAAGCACTTTATCCCATTATAAGGGAGGATATTTCTTTTTATTACAGGACACATAATTCTATCTTCTCGTCCAGTTGGGGAAAACACACACTAAACTGACAAAGAAAGTGGGTACTCTTTATAGGTCAGTCTATGTCGCATAATCCTTGACATTGCTGGACAAAGCAAATTCAGACTTCATTATCCCTTGTCAGTGGAAATTTTTTTGATCTCGAACTTTTCCGTTGTTTAATACAACCAAAAACCCCATTCTGCTATCCAGTCTTAGTCGCAAACCTACCTCCAGAACGCAATAGGCTGGTCCATGATACTGTCTGTCTTTTTAGCAAACTAATTTTTCCACTCGCCAGTTTTCCTGTGTTGTAGTCGACTCTCCCCACTTGACCCATATACATATGCGCTGGTCAATCCGTTGTGTTTTTCCTTCTGTTTCATTTAAACCCCTTTTACTCCCTGGGTATTCGCTGCATACAGTCGTCGATCTGGGAATCACTAACATTCAGCATTTTACGACAGAAGTAGATAGGGCCCTTTTATTTTTAACCCCCGGTATTCCAGATTCTTTTCCTTTATATGGTTGTACCAAACATGCTCCTACTGCATTGTCCGAAGCATCTGTGTACAGTATCAATTGTTTTTTAAGTCTGGATGCGTCAACAGTGGTACCAGTGTTAAGCTGTTTTTTAAATAGTCGAACGCTTTTTGACACTCATCATCCCACTTAAACCTAGCGTACTTGCCTGTTAAGTTTGTTTTAGGTTCAGCTATCCTTGAAAAAAAGCTGGAACAAACCGCCTGTAATACGCACATGTTCCTATAAAAACGCGTACTTCCTTAACGTTAGTTGGAGCAGGTAACTCTTTTAAAAACCTTTATCTTGTCCTGGTCTGGTTTTATACCTTCTCTATTTATAATATACCCCAAATATTTTGTTTCTGTCTTTAAAAATTGGCATTTACTAAGCTTTAACTTCACATCATGCTTTTTTAACCTGTCAAACACTAGTCTAATATGTTTCAAATGATCCTCCACATTTCCTTTTTTATATATCAAAAATATCGTCTATATAGGCTAGAGCGAACCTTTGCATACCCTCTAAGACTTCATTAATTAAGAGCATATAGTGAGAGGGTGCAGTTTTTACACCAAAAGGCATTCGTAAGAATTCGTACGAGCCCATATGGGTACAAAAGGCGCTTTTCTTTTGTGCGTCTTCCGACATCGGAATACACCAAAATCCTGACCTTGCGTCCAACGTTGTGAAATATGTAGAGCCATTAAGCAGCCCCAAAATATCATCAATTACCGGCAGTGGGTATGCTACATTCTTGGTAAATTTTTTTTAACGCCCTGTAATCACAGCAGAAGCGACTCGTACCATCAGGCTTGGCCACGATGACGACCGGAGACGACCATTCAGACTTCGACCTTTTTTTTATTCCTGCTTTCAGCATCTCTTCTATTGCCTTTTCCACGATTTCTCTGTTTCAATGGAGTTCTATATAGTTTTAAAAATTATTGGTGGATGATCTCCCGTGTCTATTTCCATTGTAACTGTTCGCGTCTTTCCCCAAATTTTAAAAACATTAAAAACCCCAAACACATCCTGATTTTGCTTTATAAATTGTTCCAACATTCCTTATTTTTCTGGCGGAGCTTTTAACTGTGACAACAATTCTTGTTCCCTTGTTATTTTGTCTAGTGAATGTATATGGGCTTTATTTCTTCTGGATGGATGGATCAATTCATCCATTCTGACGTTCCCCTTTTCTGTGTCCGCGTCTGTCATTTCCCCTTTCACTAGAAGTTTCCAAATAACTTGTTCCCGACACTTTCTCTATCCGTTGCCAATATGTCATTAATGTTATGGTCTAATTTGGCTATCACACATCCTCTGTATAACTTGATTTCTCTACCTGTGTTGTTGATAACCATTACTGGAAAGGTTAAGTGTTTATCCAACTCCATTACTCCATCTGGAACCTCCAAACCAGGCTCATCTATTATTTCCTCTTGTAACTCAGTGATTCTGACTGTGTTTCCTTCCACAAATATGGGTTTTTCTTCAGCTTCGCTTGTATCAAATTAACCGACTGTGGTTTTAACGTCGTTGTCATTTTAACTCTAACTAGTGCTGATATATGCAAACTTCTTCCAAAATCTATATATACGTCTCTGAATTTTAACTTATGTAAATCATAAAAAAGTCTTATTCCATTTTTTTTCAAAAAATCTCTCCCTATTAACATGTTTCTATTTAAACCCCTCACTACATGAAAAAAGGGGTCTTATGTTGATCCCTCCTAACTTAAAATTTTTCATTGTTTGTCCAATTACTTGTAAATTCTGTCCAGTAACAGAGTGTAAAATTTTTATGACTTTAAATACTCTACAATTTCTTACTATTTTGTATAAAAAACTTTCTTTTACTACACTAACCTGAGCTCCCGAATCAATTAATGTACGAACTCTATTTCTTTCCTATTTCTAATATACAAGAGCTATAATCTGTTTTATCTTCTATAAATTTCTTGACTTCATCTAGTTGAAAATATTCTCTGTTCGATCTATTTTACCTGTTATTAAAATATTCTCTAACCCTTGGGACCTTACTATTTACCCTCCCATCATAGGTCCTGTCTAATAGGTAGGGGGCCGATTTTCCTGTGTTCTTGTACCTGTAAAATTCCTGTGTCCATCAAAAACATTTTTACTCACCCTATTATTGTCATGTCTACCCTGTGTATTCGACTGGACACGCCTGTTATTACAAAAACGAGAAACATGTCCCCGTTTACCACAAACCCAACAGACAATTTTGTGTTATTTGTGTTTCCCACTGTCTCACTTGTAGGGTATCTCACATTTCTTCTTTTAACATAATCACTCCTATCTCTACCTTGTAACGTTTGTATACCGCCTCTCCTATTCCATCCGAATCTTGTTTGTCCTATTTCCATAGGTTTCCCCAACTCTGTCGTCTCGATTACTTCCCACTTCTCGTCCTGTTCTTAATCTAAACCTTCGTCTCAAATTTTCCTCTTTTACCGCGATATCCCCCGCTTGTGATAACCTCTCAGGGGTTTTTCCCCCATCAGCTTAAGTTTCAAACCATCAGATTTGATGCCATCTACAAAAATCCCTACTAACATCCTTTCCACCTCCTCCCCTCGTACATTATGTCCTAAGAATGCTTCTTCAGCCAGGTTAATCAATCTATCGCTAAAAAATTGTACCGTCTCTCCGTTTTTTTTTTAGCCTGCCTCAACACCGAAAACGCATGTTGTGGATCCGTTATTTCTGCAAATTTTCCCTTTCTAGGTCTTCTTTGAATTGTTCCCACGTCTCATCTACTCTAGCCTCTAATTTTCTTCTTATATGATCCGAAACTGGTTCCGTTGCCGTCTGATAAGCCAGTCTCATTTTTTTTTCATCTGTTGCTGAGATCAAATAGGCATATTTTTCTATGGAAGTGACCCATTTCTTATAGTCTCTGGCCTGTCCACTAAACTTCACAATTTCTGTTGCCATCCCTTGTTGTTTAATCACCATATTAAGTCGGCCTACTGCTGTTCCCACGCCTGTCAAAACCTGTGCTAAGGTGTCCTGTTCTGCCATGCTGAAAAATACTGAAACAAAGCAAGCAAAGAACCACACAATTTCAACTTCTTAATTTAAGGAATACTCTCACTTATTATAGACAACCACAGTTATTTTCTGGGTTGAGTACCACACAATTTTAACTTCTTAATTTAAGGAATACACTCACTTATTATAGAAATGCACAGTTAGTTTCTGGGTCTGAGTACCACACAATTTTTAAATTCTCAATTTAAGTAATACACTCACTTATTATAGAAATGCACAGTTAGTTTATGGGTCTGAGTACCACACAATTTTAACTTCTCAATTTAAGTAATACACTCACTTATTATAGAAATGCACAGTTAGTTTCTGGCTCAAGCCCGTACCTTCCTCGCCTCAGCCTCAAATTTCGCTCGATCGCCAGGAGCCCATCTCAGCTGAAAAATCAGTCGCGGAGTTCAGGGAGTCTGTCTCTTCTCTCAGGTAATTACGTCACTTCTCTAGGGATGCCGGGATTATCTTCAACCCCTGGTTGGGTCCCATCTGAGTCTTGTAGCCTTTGTTTTCACCCCGGGGGGGGTACATCATCGACGTTTTGAGATAGCGATAACGTAAGTGGCTGGCGATTTTAAATTAGCAAAAGTTAGGTTATGGTAACTTTTTGAAACTCCAGAGTTCAGATCGCTGCCATGGGAAGCCCTTTTTGATAACGCTGAAGGCTGAAGTTCAGACAACGACTAGGACCAGCCCGTGGATAATGTTAAAGTTCCGACAAGGTCTCCCCGGGAAAAACCCCTTTTGGGAACGTTAAAGTTCAGCCTACGGCTCTGGAAAGCCCCTTTTATGAGGTTAAAGTTCAGCCACGGCTCTGGAAAGCCTTTGATGAGGTTAAAGTTCAGCCACGGCTCTAGGAAAGCCCTTTGATGAGGTTAAAGTTCAGCCACGGCTCTAGGAGGCCCTTTGATGAGGTTAAAGTTCCATAATTTTACATGATTGAGAAATTATTTGCTCAGGGGTTTTCACAGCCTTCGAGCCTCTTTATTTGCTGATTACTGAACTGATTACAGCATTTTACTGGACATCCTTTCCCTGAAACAACAACCAGCGTCTCCCGACCTTGATAAAACCGAGCTGAGAAAACGTTAACTACCTTCTGTTTTATGCATTTTTTTGAAAGTTTCTTAGTACTTCGCGTGGTAGCCGGGACGGCCCAATTCAGTATCCTGGTTAAACGGCAGCATTTCGCATCCTATACCAGTGTATAAGAACACGAAGGCATGTTGTTTTTTTGTTGATATAACTTTTATTGGTGTAAGATGACAAAGGTTCGATGTTCTCCTCCACTCAATACAAAGGCCGGATCTTAACTGCCCTTGCCAACCCAATACGTCACGATCGAGCATCTCTCACCCTTTCACTCTCGATGCTCAATCGTGCTGTATGTTTCCCACTAGATTCTAATAATACCCCAGTACTCCTCCCTTACTGTTACACGACCTCCAGGAATCTCTGAGAAAAATACACTCGTAAACTGAAAGACGTAGCACAGAATCGAACCTACAACTTTCGGAGCGCGAGGGAGACGGCTTGGCAACTTCGCCACGGAGACTCTCCAGAATGAGCGATGGAAAGTTTCAGTAACTGATTGTCATCGTCTTGCTCATGTCTAGGTATCTGAGCTCGGGGTTTACACAGGCAACAATAACTCCGTTCAATATGATATCGAACATTTATTGTATTTCAATATACAGTGCGTTGGCGCAGTGGGTTAACAATCCCGCGTCGTATGTACATATCACAGATAGTTTAACATCATACACATAGGTATCATACAACATTCTAGCAAACTATCTAGCCCTATGTCTATATATCTATTGATATCTATTGAGTCCCTCTAAGGCAGGCCCTGTTGTCTCTCTGAAGTCCGTCTGTCCTCTGCCGGTCCACACGTGTCCCAATCCGACACGGGTGGTAACTCTGTCCGAGTTCCTCGTGGACCCCGCAATAGGCGGGCCACATCAGTGTTCACGGGACCATGGACTCAATGACCAGTCCTTCGAGAAGGCTCTAGATTACTCTGGCCCCGGAGTGACTCACTTCTATCCCTTGGGGGGGAGTTGCAGCCCTTTACTTAATATCTATAAATGTGAGGCGGTGACACTGATGTCAGTGTTGAGCAGTAGTACGTATAGAGAAGTGAGTTATATTTTCATGAGATCAAGTTGCTGGGTTGTATTAAATAAAATAGAGACAGCGTGAGAATGCAGCTTACCAAGACAGGATGAGTATACATTATTGAGGTCGATCAAGTATTCGGCCCACTCAGAATGGACAAGACAAGACTCCCCAACCAAGCCCTCTTATGGTCATCAGTAGGGAAAAAAAAACGGGGAAGACCAAGAGAGACCCTGCATAGAACCATCATCAGAGAAGGCTCATTCAACGGCCAGATGAACATCCAGGATCTACAACAGATAGCAGCGAACCGCCGGACATGGAGAACCATGACTTCTGCCCTATGCGCCGCCTTAGGCTCAAGAGGAAGGACTAACTAACTAACTAAAGGATACCTCTATTTGTGTTGTTGTGCATTTGCGCATGACCCAATCGATAGCTATTCCAAAGAGCATCAGTGACAAGACACAACCCTTTTTTTCACTCCCGTTTTCCACTGAGAACCAGACAGAGTTGCCTGATTCTGTTCTCACGCAGCAACGTGTCTCCTTGTAGAAAGATTTTATGATGTTGATATATTTGGTAGGGAAACCATAGATGTTAAGTAGATTCCAAAGTGAAGGACGGTGGATACTGTCGAAGGCTTTTTGAAAGTCGACAAAGTTGGTGATTAATTTCGACTGGAATTCTACCGAGTCTTCAATGATTATTCTAAGGATGAAAATGTGGCCTATACATGACCGTTTTGGTCTGAAGCCAGATTGTTCTTCTCTGAGCCTTTCATCTATAGACTTTTTCAATTTCTCAAGTAACACGATACAAACAAGTTTTCCTGGTACTGACAGTAGGGTGATACCACGCCAGTTATTGCAATCAGACATGTCACCTTGTTTTGGCAGTTTGAAAACTACACCATCTTTCCACTGTTGTTGTGGGGATTCATTCTGCCAGATTTCATTGATCAGCTGCTGTTACAAACGTTGTAAGGTATTCTCATTTGAGCATTTCTCCTGAGATGTCGTCTTCACCAACAGCTTTTTTGTTCTTCAATTTTTTAATGGCTGCTTTAATCTTTTTTATGGTGAATGACAGGGATTCTTTAACAGGCGGCACCTCGGACAGGCCATTCTGGTCCGCGACAACATACTAGTGTCTGAGATCGATATGTCTTCCTGGAACAGTGATGCCCTGCAAGTGCAGGCATTAAGAATAATGACACCAGTGCAGCTTGTAATCGTGAACGTTGCATTGTCATGAATGACTCACAGGAGGCATCTAGTGGGGGAATGGTGGTTTCTCCATCCAGGTTGGGAACACTGTCAGGCTGCGGTCTATTTAATATTTCTTTGAAAGGTTCTGTCCATCGTTGCTTTTGGTGGTCATCAGATAACAGTAGTTTACCTTGTTTGTCTTTGATGGTTTGATTGGTGTAGGTGAGTGATTGCATAGTTGCTTCATGATGTGGAATACGACTTTGTTGTTTCCAGTTTTGGCAGCTGATTCGGCATCGGCGGCCAAGCTGTGTATGAAAGTTCTGTTTATCTTTTCGTGCACTTGATTTCACCTCTTTATCCAACATGGAGTATTTTTTGCTTATGGGTTTCATATGAAGATGTGTCTTTTGTAGAAAGAAGTGTTAGTTTTGCTTGCTTTCTTTCTTTTATCTTCGTCCAGGTGTTTGGCCTATCGCTAGCCACTTCTTATTCCGTCTTTGTACGTAGCCAAATGTGTTTGTTGCCGCATTTAGCAAGGTCTCTTTCAGGAAATTCCAATTTTCTTCAATGTTATTTTTACTATTCGCATTGCTCGTTATACTTTCTTTGTTAGCGTATATGTTTTGTACCTGTGAGTTGAATGCGTCAAACATACAAGATGTATGGCCACATAACAAACAAACATATGCTTGAAAGAGCGGATATTACTTATGCGAGTTGGTGTTCTTTAGTCAGTAGGGACTGTGAGTTTATTTTCTTGGCATGGCATATAAATTATAATGGTGATATTTTTTTTTTGATAGTAGCTTTTTTAATTTTGTCCGGACAGTGGCTTATTTGACCTGCTCCTTTGGGCCGGTTTTAACATGCGCCAAGGATAATGTTCTTATTTTGTAAAATAATCCAGTTAACGCTGTAAGACGAACCTCCTTTGCTTGAACCAGAGGCGGACGCCGTAACCTCTGATATTTATATTTTATACTCCGCCCCTTCTAAAGATCAGCTTTGTTGAAGATACAAAACAAATTAAACAGCATGTTTAAGAAGGATGATTGAGTTTAGATTTAAGTGTGGTTTCAGCCAGGAGCGACGTGTGATGGAGAGGCCGTATCACAACCAATGTGTTACTAGAAAGATCAGCATCTACACCTTACATTTTCTAGAGAGATTGAGCATCCACGAGTTATGCTGTGAGGTCGATTCTTAGAAACCATGAAATCAAGATGGAGACAGGCAGAAGTACAACGACGTCTGCTCGACTGACCCAGTTATCTGTGATTGGTCATCCCGTCTCGCATAGAGGCAACATGGCGACGGGAGGAGAACCAGTTTATTGTGTGTGCCGATTACCGTACGACGAAACCCGTTTTATGATCGAATGTGATGTTTGTAAAGACTGGTTTCACGGAAGGTACCGTTGAAACATTTATTTGTTTGATTAAATTTAATTGGTAGGTTTTAGAATCGTTCAGTTGTGTTCTGACTCACAGAGTTGATGCCCCAAAATACTGTAAACAATTAAAATGACTCAATGAGGGACAGGTTTGTTGTAGAAGTTCAATGAATTGTAATGTAGGGGAATCCTTGATATTTTAATTAAATTCAGCTATTATTCGGAACTTACAGAAGTAGATGAAAGAAGTAGAGATTGTAGGAAACTCTGGACGGTATAATCATTGAAAACTATTCTATGTTGACCACATCTGGTTTCGTACCTGCCGCCTCCATATGACAGGACGAGGCCTCGCGTAGAAACAAGTGTACTTCGGTGCACTGCACAGTACAGCCTACTAATTACCCTTAATGAAATGTGTTTTTATTAGCCAGGTCTATCATCCATTAAAAATCACAGCTTTTAAATGTGGACATAACTCGTACTTAGCCATTTAAATAATAATACAATTAATAATAATATAGGTTTTAGGAATTTATATTGACCAAGAACTAAAAAAAATACAACAGCAGCAGCAGAACAAGGAACCATAAGCTGGGTCTGATAAATTATAAACATTTTAAACAAAAACATGGTTGGTTGGTTTCATTGTGTTTTATGTAAATTACATAATACACAGAAATATCTACAGTAAGGGAACACTCGAGGCCATTCAAATAGTAAGAGAAATAAATTGACAAATACTGATAAGCATTCAAAGAAATTGAGATTAGAGGACATATAAGAAAATATAAAGCTTTGAAGGACCATACTGGAATTTTAATCTGCAATTCTCCATACAAATTGTATATGGAAAGTGAGAATAGATTTGTAGGAATATTTTATAGTGAGAGAATAGATATTTGGAAAAACGAGACAGTAGATATCTGATGAGATGTCAGTGAGAGAGAATACAAATCTGGGGAGATTTTACTGTGAGAAAGAATGGATATCTGTGATTTGATGGTGAGAGAGAATGGATATCTGTAGGTATATGATTTATCTTTGTCAATCATGATGAGGAAAGGATTTCTTGTTGATTTACTGCCAAACAAAAAGTGGGTTTGGACCAAACAGAAATTGATGGCAGAAAATGGGAAGTAGGAGAGTGTCACAGTAATGATCTAAACATGGTTAAAATGGTAGCAGCTATATTGTATTATATATCATAGGAGATTGCACAAGGAACACGTCAGTATTGCGACTATTGCAAAGATTAGAAATATCATAATAATAATGTTAGTTTAAAAAAAAAATTTGAAGACAGGGGTGACGATTATTATAAATTTTCACTTACCAAGGCACTACTTCTCAATCTTTGATGATAATCCAATTAAATTTATTGAATGATGACAAATACACCACTTTTCGTGACCAATATCACAAGAACTGCTACTTAACACCATGAAAACACAATAAGACGTGACAAGCGCAGAAACGTTTCAGGGCAGGAAAAAAAGCTGGGAGCAGCCACCGTGGTGGAGATTTCGAGGTGGAGAAGGCTTGGGTGGATAAGCGTAGTGCTGTAAGGAGATGGCAAAATGCCAAGAAGAACAGAGCTGGTCATCCTAGTCCCTGCATTGCACTTAGAAAGAGAGATGCACACAAAAGTAAGCTATTTCAAGAAAACTGGTCAAGGTGGTTAAAAGCGAAAAATGGGCAGAGGTGTGTCAAAGAGTAAGCACAGACAAGTCACTGAAATTGTTCTGGCGACTACATAAAAGCATGAGTGGTGTAGTCAAGAATAAGAGCATTTCTGACTTCCAAGGTGCTGACCTCATCTGGCAGAGGACTGACGAGGACAAGGGCAAAGCCCTCTTTGAACGCTATCTTGAGCAGAGCAACCAGACAGACATGGGAGGCCGAAATCTGGCCAAGGAGGTCACCTCAGACAGATGCAAGGCCCAGAACACTTCGGATGAAGACACAGTGACAGTGAAAGAAATCAAGGCTGTACTTCGACGATCAAAAAACAGCGCTCCAGGTCCTGATGGCATAAGATACGACGACATCAATAAGTGTACCGACAATGAGCTAGAGAAACTAGCAGACATGTACAACAACAGTATAGGGAGTGCTAGCATCAAGGAGGAATGGTTACACAGCTATCTGATTCCCTTGCCGAAGCCTGACAAAGACCACAAAAAATTCAGGGATATCGAATTATAACCATGCAGAATACAATAGGCAAGCTGCTGGAGAAGGTAATTGCCAGGAAGATATCAAGCCAGCTAGAGAGGCAAGGTGTTTTCCCACCTACCCTGGGTGGGTACCGTCCAAAAAGAGAAACCTGGACCAATGCAGCAGTCTTTGCCCATGATGTCTATGAAGGTTTCCACTCAGGCATTGAAACCTTTGCTGCAGCGATTGATCTTGAGGACGCATACAACAGAGTACCATTGGATTTTTTAATGTTTCAGTTTCTTGAACTAAAAGTAAGTCCATTCCTCCTTAGTTGGATCGCTGCAGCCCTCTTCCAACGGAAAGTAGTTTTTAGATGTGGCAGTTGGACTTCGGAACCAACAACAATATATCCTGGCCTACCACAGGGATCACCATTATCTCCGGTACTGTTCAACGCCTACACAGTGAGAATCACCAGTGAGCAGATCACTGGACCTGGCAGGACATTGTCATATGCCGATGATGTTTTAGTGTATCGTCAGGGTAAGGATAGAGAGCAGGTTGCTGTGGAACTACAAACCGAACTCAATCGCATAAGTACTTGGTGTGATGAAGCTGGGGCAATGGTCAACCCAACAAAGGCAACAGTGACTTGGTTCTCGTTGAATAATCATATTGTCAACACTCCAACACCAACTGTAATGCTGTGTTCAGAGACGGTGGAAAGAACGCAGGCAATGAATTACCTAGGGGATACGGTTTGATCGAAGCCTTGCTTATAATGTGCACATAGACCAGGTGATAACAAAGGCCAAGCGGGGTTTGGCTGCGATGCGGGTGATGGCGGCAGCAAACTGTGAGCAGCGCCATCTATGTCTTCTGTACGAGGGGCTGGTCATGTCTGTTTTGGAGTATGCAATGGCAATCCTGACTCTCAGCCATAAGCAGATAGAAAGGATGGAAAGGATACAGAATGAAGCTATGCGCATTATTCTTGGATGTACAAGAGATACAGCATGCAGGGCGATGCGCTACCTTCTTGATTTTCCAACCATTGAAGAGAGAATACAAGTTTGCAGGGCACGCGCCTACCTCAGAGTTAACGCAAACACACAACATCCACTGCATAGTGAAATTAGGAAGGTGAAGGGCAGCAGGTTAAAAAGAGGACGGTCGTGGATGGGTCAAGCCGAAGACATTCTTCAACAGGTGTGTTCACTTGAGGACTTAGAACCTGGCGAGGAGTGGGTGCAAGTGCCAACAGACTTCTGCACATCCTTTTCAGTTTGCATCCAACTAGATAGAAAATGCAGACAAGAAAATCCGGCTGCTGTGGAGGCTGAAGTACAAGCGTTGATTTTCGAGAATTCGCTAGACGGTGACGCGGTCATCTACACAGATGGGTCGGTCGTCCGACATGTGAGAAGCTCATGGGCCTTTACAGCTCGGGCCGGAGGGAGAATTGTGAAGGAGGACTCTGGTGCTTTCACTGAAACCACAAGTAGCCTGACCATGGAAGTCATGGCAGTAAGTAAAGCAATAACATGGCTCGAGACACAGACATTCACTAGGGCTTGTTTCCTTAGCGACTCAATGAACATGATCAAGAGGATAGAGGAGGGGTCGATCCGAAGAGAATGGTTGCTGCCTCTGGAGCGGTCTCGGCTGGCAAAGATTAGTTTCATCTTCGTGCCAGGGCATGCGGGAGTACAAGGAAATGAGCGGGCTGACAAGCTCGCAGGTGAGGCTACTGTGGAGGGCGGACGCGCCATGGACCAGGCTGACATTCTGAATGCTCTACGAGAAGTAAGACTTTTGCGAGAACCAAGTGATGACTGTGAATCTACAACAATGGCCAGACTGCGAGAGCAGCAAATTAAAAGAGGGGTGGCCAAACAAGAACACTACGCAGGAAGCCAAAGAAGATTGATAAACCAACACAGAACTGGCGTCGTTAGCCGCTACACGCTGCGGGATTTGCTGAGGAGGGGATCCGAGCACTTATGGACTGAATGGTTCGATGTGCAATGAGGATGATCTGTCGACTAACTAACTAACAAAACACAATTAAGACATATTTTGAAGCACATAATTTTCACGCAAAATGGAAAAAGTCAGGAAAACTTGAGACAGATTGTAATCATTAGAATAAGAACCAATATATAAACTATTTTGTATTTAGTTATAATAATTATTCTTTGAAATATAATTATTTAAATACTCCTCAGCTAATGTGTGATAGGCGAAGCAAACTTGGGGGTACAAGTGTGGCCCATTAGAGCAAGCATAATTTGACATGTGCCATCATATGATGACAAACTTTCACTGTAGGTTTGTTTTCCATAATGTCCACCTGCTAAATAATTTAACTGAATAACCACGTTACTTCACGTTCTATCAGTTTTAGAATCGTTCACAAAGTCCTTTAAATCATAATAACTATAATCTAAAATTGTTTGACAAAATCACAAGTGTCCATCCATCCATCATGTGCCATGCCGATAAGCGTGGGCGGTCATGTTTTGCCATCTCACTCGATCACCAGAGTCGTGGATCAGCTCCTGTGTTTCCTGTCTCGACCATGCCATCGTGGCCAAGCCCATCCAGGTATTTACTTCTCGGTTTCCCCTTGGTCTCTTCCCTTCGATCTTGCCAGTTCGTCACCAAGTTCTCCAAGTCATTTCTTCTCATAACATGCCCAACAAATTTTGACTGTCTACGTCTAATGTCTCTAATCAGTTTACGATCTTCATTTGTTTCTTGAAGTGACTTGTTCATTGGTTTTCTGTCTGTCCATGGTATTCTTTGCATTTTCCTCAGAACCACATTTCCACTGCCATCAGCAGTTTTTCAGCTTGGCTGCTTATCGTTCATGCTTCACATCCATACAAAAGTATAGGTTCTATGTAGCACTTCAACACTCTTTTTCTCGTTTCAATTGATATCTTTTTATTGGTCAGTTTGTTTTTCATCTTGCAAAAGGCTACCTTCGCAATGGCAATTCTTGTTCTAATCTCTTCAGGCATCTCCCATCAGATGTTATGGCTGTGCTGAGATAACTGTATTGATTCACTTGCTTCCCAGTGATGACCATAATCTGTGTCTTCTTAATACTCAGTTCTAACCCTAGTTGTGTGCAACAACCGCATCTATTAAATTTTGCAAGTCCTGTTCTTTGTCTTGCAGTCAAGACTGTATCTGCATATCTAATGTTATTGATGTATCGCCCCCCAAATGTTGATTCCTTCCATATCTTCAGTGTGGAGCTCATAAAAAAAAACAACAACTAAATCCCAGTGAATCAAGAGGCGAGAAAAAAAATACATGCACAAACACACCAAGAAAAGCTGTTATTATTACTAGAAACTCTTTCCTTTGTAATCCACTGGGCAAAAAATTAAATAAAGGGAGACCTAAAAACACACAAAAGAAGGAATAAAGGGAGACCTAAAAACACACAAAGAAGGGAATAAGAGACAGATGAATACTATAAGAGGACATCAAAGGAGGTGCAGGAGACAGCAAAGGATAGGGAGCTTGGTGTGAGTTGGTTGAATGAAGGCTTATGTGTTTTTGGGATATAAAAGACAGAAGAAGAAGAGTGACAGTAAGAGGGTATCTCTGAATGTGTGATGTGAGATAGAATAGGTGATAGAGGATACATGAGAGGGAATGGGTATTTGTAAATATGTGACAAGAGAGATAAAATTTGTCTTCTTGTTGAAAGCTTGCCTAGTTAACAGCCTCTTGTGTACTATTTGTTGATATCACAGCCATCTAACCTAAGAGAACTTTTTAATGCATCAGAATGTTTGGCATCATTTTATACCCTTCGTTTCGCTAACTTGTTTGAACGGATGGAACTTTACTGTTATTACTTGTATTCTGTTTTGTGACATTGCATATTGGCATTCATTGACAAGTTGTATATCTCTTTGTACTTTTATCTGACTATTCCATGCCTGCTTTGATAATGTTGTTTTTGTATTCTTAGTTGTGTTGGTGTTCAGGAGCATCAGGCTGCAGATATAGAGATCTACCATTGTCCCAAGTGTACCCCCAAACATGGACCACTAGTCCGTAAGTATGCTGTATAGTATGCTGTATAACTGTTTATGTTCACACTTTTTTGCTGCTAGTGGCGTGGGTTGGGGGGAGTGTATGGTTGAGTGGCTAGAATGCTGGGTTTCCATTCCCAGACCTGAGTTTGAATGTTCGGTAAGGTGATGGATTTTTTCTGTCTGGGGAAAGGAAAATTCCTAACCTGCACAGTTTGCAGTGACTGCACTAGCCAGGTGGCCTTAATTCCTCAAGCTCAAGACTCCCCTTCTTCCCCTGTCCTACACAACAAAGTACTACAGACAGTAAGGACAGTAGCGTGAGTTGGCGGGGCCTTTGCTTCAATGTGATAAAGTGCAGAAGAGAAAAAGGAAGCAGCACAAATAAACTAATCATGAAAGAAAATTGTTCAGTGAGATCAAAGTTTGGCAAAAAGAATATTGTGGATACGTAAATACATTAATAGGGGGATAAGGGGTGAAAATAGAAATATACTGATAAAAACCATATTGCAGGGAAAGGTGGAAGTTACATGTGTAAATGGAAAACAGTAATTTAAATGGGATGATAACATTATAACATCGGATGGGAGATGCCTTGAAGAGATTAGAACAAGAATCGCCATGGCGAAAGTAGCCATTAGCAAGATGAAAACATTCTGACCAATAAGAAGATGTCAATTGAAACGAGAAAAAGAGTGTTGAGGGGATACATAGAGCCTGTTCTTTTGTATGGATGTGAAACTTGGACAATGAGCAGTCAAGCTGAAAAGCATCTGATGGCTGCAGAAATGTGGTTTCTGAGGAAAATGCAAAGAATACCATGGACAGACAGAAAAACCAATGACCAAGTACTACAGGAGACAAATGAACATCGTAAACTGATTAGAGAAATTAGACGTAGACAGTCAAAAATTTTTTTGGGCATGTTATGAGAAGAAATGGATTGGAGAACTTAGTGACAACTGGCAAGATCGAAGGGGAACAGACCAAGAGGAAGACCGAGAGGAAAATACCTGGATGGCTTGGCCACATGGCATGGACGAGACAGGAACATGAGCTGATCCACGACACTGGTGATCGAGTGAAATGGCGAGTTATGACCGCCCACGCTTTCCGGCATGGCACATGATTGATTGATTGATAACATAAAGAGATGGTTTGGGATGTTAGACTCTACTTTCATAGCATGAGACAAAGTGCTGAAGATCCATTTTAATAAACTAAAGGTTAATGGTGAGAAAATTGACGTCATGGCTTGGTCTGTCTCCAAAGAATGGCAAACTGCCTGCTGAGAGCTTCCACTTCATCTTTCATTCACTTGAAATTTATTGTCTATATCTGTTGTCTCTCAAATAAACTTCAATGTCTTTTTTTTGTTCATTCAGTGGTCCATAAAGTTTTTTCTTCCACCGTTGTTTCTCTAGGCCAGAAGGTTTGCCTAGATATGTTATATTCGGTGCAGTCCTGGAGTCCTGGGTGAGAGCATCGCACATAGCACAAACTCTCTAGCACCGGTGATGACTCAGGGGGCTCTGAAAAATTGCACTTGTGGTCCGAATGGTTGCAGTCTGAAATGAAGCCAGATTGTGAGGTAGACAGCTGACCACTTCACTACCCCGACCATCATCTCAACCTTCAGCAAACTTTCATAGACAAGATGGCTGCCAATCTGATGTGAATAGAACCAAACCATACATCAAATCATTGTCAATACTTAAGTGGAAATACCTGATCTTCTGTTATGATTCTTTATTACTTCTTTTATCTTGTATTTCTGGAAATAACTTTGCAACAATGTTTATGAAAATGAGAGTGATTTTATTTTTCTCATGTGACAGTAAAACACAGAAAAAACTGGCACCGACATGACTACTCAGAAGATGGCAACAAATTGAGCTCAGTGAGTTTCATAATTATTGAAATATTTATTTCTTCTTCTTTGTCCTCTTTTTAGGGAAAAAACATCACATCAAGTTATGCACCTCACAGGTCAGTGTGTCCAACCTTGGCACTAATTTTTGTCCGGTTCGCTTCCTCTAGACCAGTGGTTTTCGACCGGTGGGGAATTCTTCCCCCCCCCCCCCCCCCCCCAAGGGGGAATTTTAGGGTTTCCAGGGGGGAAATTAAGATTATTTCAAAATCGTGTTAATACAAGAACAGATTACTTGATATTGTTTTTCCCTCCATACTTTTCAGTTCTGTACTTCTCGCCCTTCTGAAATTCATTTTATAATGTAAGTAGACCCGTAAAACACGTTTTATGTAGACATCTAGAATTGTTCTAGTATGTTATTAAAATTTTACTTCCATTTTTTACTTATACTGTGTAGAGTGGGGAGGGGATTTATAGGGAGAAAATACGATAGGGGGAATGACGTTCTGAAAATATGGTGAAGGAGGGCACGGACCAAAAAAGGTTGAGAACCACTGCTCTAGACGGATTCCATTCGAGTAATGGGCGCTTGATTTTTATTTGTAAATCTAGAATTAAATGTTCACAAGTTATTGTGGAAGACTGAATGTGCTACAAACATTTGTACAGAGAGCAATAAATTGTCTAGGTAAGAGAAACTGACGTGAGCCATTTACTATCTTGTCACCAGATCTTTTCTCCCTGTATAGCGAAGTAATAATGAGAGAGATCAAAGAGATGCCAGGAATACTAGTTGGAGGTTATAATATAAATAATATACGCTATGCAGATGACACAGTATTGGTGGCGGATAATTCAACAGACCTACAACAATTATTAGACGTTGGTGCTTTCCGGCATGGCACATGATTGATTGATTGAGTAACAGAGAGTGCAAGGAAAGGACTCAACTTGAATATCAAGAAAACAGTAACAATGGTAATATCAAAGAAAATGGTGACACCAAAATGTGACATAGAAATAGAAGGGAAAATCCTTAACCAAGTTGATAATTTTAGATACCTAGGGGCATTTATAACATCAGATGGAAGATGTACAACAGAGATTAGGAGCAGAATAGGGCAGGCAAAAGCCGCATTTCATAAAATGAAGAGTATCTTATGCAATAAGTCACTGTCACTGAATGTAAGAAAGAGAGTGCTGAAATGCTATGTAGAACCAGTTTTGCTGTATGGCAGTGAATCTTGGAATGTAAATGAACAAATTAAGAAGAAATTAGAAGCAACAGAGATGTGGTTCCTGAGACGAATGTTGCGAATTCCTTGGACTGCCAGAGTAACTAACGACGACTGCCTGAAACAGGCTAATGAAACTAGAACATTATATACAACAATAAGACAGAGACAAACAGCTTTCCTCGGTCATGTGATGAGAAGAGAGGCATTGGAGAACATCGTAACAACTGGAAAGATCGAGGGGAAGATAGGCAGAGGTAGACCAAGAGAAGTGATGCTGGATGGATTGAGACGGTGGCATGGAGGAATATCAGCAGCAGAGTTGATCCAGAAAACCAAAGACCGAGATCTATGGAGAGCCATGAACGCCTACGCCAGCCGGCACGGCACTTGATGATGATATATATATATGTGTGTGTGTCTGATGCGTGCGTGCGTGTGTGTGTGTGTGTATGTGCGTGTACGCGCGCACGCGCTCGTGTGAGTGTGCGTGTGTGTGTGTGTGTCCATGCCTGTGCATTGAGTTTTTCGTAACAATTATTTGGCCTGTGTCGGCTCCATGGCGAAGGCTTTACGGAGGCAGTTCGTAATTCCACATACCCGCGTTCGAAACACAGCTACGTGCGATGTCTCTGCAGTCCGCTTTGCGTTGGTTCCTTCTTGTTTTTGGTTTTTTTTACGAATTGGTATGGGTGCTGGTCGTTCGGAAAGCAATAGCAAATTACTGAATGTAAACTTGCCAAGAAATCATAAAAAGCCAAAAAAGGCTAGGGTAGACTGTGACGTCCTCTATAGTATATGCATTGTAAATGTTATTTGGCCTGTAAAATAGACCTGAAAAAAATTACTCGTATTAAAATCGAGATACACAAATCTGCCAAAGAAATATTGCAACATTGACTGTTATTTCAAAGAAGAATAGCAAAAGTGCATTAGAACTTTTTCACATGACTAAAATAACGCCATTACTTTTACTTACAGTTTAAATATTTCTTAATTTTATTAAAGTTTTTATATTGGTTTTGCAGTTGTAAATAAATTATGCAAAATGTTTTCAAAAGATCGAAACAATTACTACAATTGTTTATATGACCTAATACATCATTCTAATCTGATTTTTGTCCCTTGAAAAAAAAAACAACTATGTAGTTATGTCCCATTCATTATTTAATTACATATTTTTCTTGTTAAAATGGGTTAATTTTGTACAACACTGCGTATTTACCAGGTGCGTTGCGCGTTTTCTTTTACATTTACGAAATACAACAAGACATCCAGACGCAAAATGCAACAATATTCTCTAATTGTTTGCGTAATGACTGCATACTATTTGTTACATTACATACATTAATGCCTTAAGGTTTCTGTCACTTTGTCGTCTTGACAGACATAGTTTGTTACATTTTGCTTCAACAATAGCATAAAGTCTTGGCTGAACTGAAGAAACTACGAGATGCCCATGCAGTCTGATTCCCTCTCTCGGCCTGCCCAGTGTACTCCAGAGGAAAGGTAACACAAATACGACTGTAAATAGACAAGCTGCAGAAGCTGCCGGATCAGCAAAGCAATGCTCTATCTGTCGGTTAGGAGCTTCGCTCCTAGACCAGTGGCTGACCAAGGTGTGGCATGCGATAAAATTTAGCTTTTAGGTATTTCTTCACACCAGGATCAGGGTTGTAACGTTCCAGCTGTGTCCTCTGCCCTAAGCGGGTGACGGGTTTGGTGAGCGCCGCCCAACATTAGGCCCTAACAGAAAGAACTATAGATTTTGCCTAAGGATAATATTAAAAATAACACATGAAAATATGTAAACAGTCAACTGTTTATAGGCCCGGCTTCGCCCAGGCCCTGGAGGGGATCTATCTATCTATCAGTCTGTCTGTCTGCTTGTTTGTCTGTCTGTCTGTCTGTCTGGCTGACCCGACCCGGCTTCACCCAGTCCCTGTTGGGGAGCATCTCATTTAATTCATATAAGTAGTCATATAAGCTCTCCCGTTCCCGACTATCTGTCTGTCTGTCTATCTGTCTGTCTGTCTGTCTGTCTGTCTGACCCCGCCCGGCTTCACCCAGTCCCTGGTGGGGAGCATCTAATTTAATTCATATACGTAGTCATATAAGCTCTCCCGTTCCCGACTATCTGTTTGTCTGTCTATCTGTCTGTCTGTCCCGGCCCAGCTTCACCCAGTCCCTGGTAGGGAGCATCTCATTTAATTCATATAAGTAGTCAAATAAGCTTCCGTTCCCGACTATCTGTCTGTCTATCTATCTGACCCGGCGTGGTTTCGCCCAGCTCCTGGCGTACAGTAACTTAAAAGAATGTCCTTCCACACACCATTCATTATTTTTAATGAAAACTGTTTTTAATCACCGACATGACAGTTGATAAGTTCTTTAAGCAGAAAAAGATGGGATACAATGTTATGCATTATGAATTATTTTTATGCAAACTTTGAAAATGCCTTAAAGATTATATCATTATTTATTATAACTTATATGCCTTAAAATAACTATAGACAAAGAGTTTAACAATAGTGCAAGTAAGTCCAACAATATGACTATAAAGTATATAGAAATGTTATTAAAAGTTATGCCCCTTGAAATAACTTTTCTAGAGTGAAGTCCCCCTGCTATATAGAAATTATATAATGAAAAATGAAAAAGTAAATGTTATTAAATAAGTAGAAGATTTTACACTAAGAAACTATTATAGTCGGTTGCATCAGGAATGAAAGGAAGACGTGTAGAAAATTTCATCTCAATCGGATGTACCGTTATCGAACGCATCCAATACACACAAACACACAAAGCCACATACACTCTGTTTATATATATATATATATATATATATATATATATATATATATATATATATATATATATATATATATATATATATATATATATATATAACATGTTAATGTTATTTCACAGACGAAATTAAGGGCATGAAAGTTCTAGTGCGTCATGGTGCCCCCCAAGATGGTGGTGTCTTGTCTCCCATACCTTCCCAAATCTAAATCAACGACCAAGTTGCCGAACTACCACATTGAATTAATGTGACAATGCACGCTAATGAGCTGGTCCTGTGGAGCACAACTGAACATGCAAGAGTGAACACCCGATTGTTACAAGAAGCTGTAGATGCTTTAGCTGCGAGGGCAAATAGATGGTATGGCAGCACAAACACAGACACGTGCAGCACAAATCTCTTCACCCTCACCCCAAAATAAAAGCAGATGTCATCCAGATAAATGAAATCTCCCAAGGTCACATTCGATGGCAGACTGACATTGTGAAAGCATATCAAGTCTACAACAAAAGCCGGGAAGAAGATAACATTCCGGGAAGAAAGAAAAACTATGTGGAAGAGGAAGATAAACATCTGAAAAACAAAACTATGTGGAACCACCTGGGGCGCCAGTATTAAAATACTGAAAGAGTAAATAAACGAAAACGAGAAGTGGAATTTGTAAGCTTTACAAGAACGTGATCGTTTTCGTTGCGGCTAGCGCCTTCGTCGGCACACAAAGAATAAACAGACGCTGATAGTGATATAATTACATAAAATATATACACAAGTTACTTAGGCTAACTATATCATATCCAGACAAAAGTGACAGGAATACCAGATGTGGAAAAATAGAACATTGCCACGCAGAACAACCACTCTCATTTTTCGTGATGGATTCATAGTCAACCATTTTGATATTCATTATCCTCTATTGTTGTGTCTGATATTCTCTGTGTTCATATTCCGCTTTCTATGTGTTTATTTGTGTATATTGTGTTCACCAATAGCAGTCCGTTTTGTGTGTCTGACATTACACACATATTAGAGAAACCCTTGATAATGACCTGACTGTAGATTTCGTATTGCGTAAAATTCAAAATGGTACGAAGCAGAGCCACTTCACTCAGACAAAGACTTACAAAGATAAATTGACCAGGTCATGCTGGAGTGCGACGTAATGAGCAAGCTTCGCTGAGCGACAAACGTTGGAATACTGACTTGACAAGGAAGACATTCTTTAAACAGTTTGTAAGGACTACGCTTGAGTTTAGGCGGGCAAGCAATAGAAAAGAGACTTTCAATAAGTGCTCCACTCTCCTCCCATTTTTCACATAAAAAGAACATCAGCACGAACTTCGTATCATCCAGAACCCGTGTAGCACTTCAGTACTCTTCTATGCTTGTCGGTGTTAAAGAGTTAAGACAGTTATTGGGTTATGCAATAGTTTAACTGAAACAGCTGATAGCTAGATGCACACACAAGACAAGATCCAGAAAGCCAATCAAGCGCGTAGCCAGTGAACACTGGTAACGGGCACCCGAGTTTCCATGAGTGAAACTCACAAGGGAAGTTAACGTGTCGAATGGAGGACAGACAGTCTCTCATTCCGACATGATGTAGGTCATAAATTAGATGCACATAGGGCGAACATCATATGAATATTAGACCAGATATATTTCTACAACAAACAGCACTTTATTAAACTCGACATTACTAGACGATGTCAAACATCTTAAGCTTATTTTCAAGAGATAGTCAAACTACTGAGCGTAATCTTGCCTAGTACATCAACAGCAGCTGAAAAATGCTGATGTTGACTGCAACGTCCTGTAAGGGATATGCAAAAAAAAAGTCATAAAAGTTGAGAGGGTCTACTCCATTGCCCCGGGTTTTATCCCACATGGCTCGGTCTCTTTCAGAGGACGGCCTGCCGAATTCGTCGAATAAAGCACGGACTCCGTAGTTCCAGCGACGACTATACCAGTGTATAAGAACACGAAGGCATGTTGTTTTCTTGTTGATATAACTTTTATTGGTGTAAGATGACAAAGGTTCGATGTTCTCCTCCACTCAATACAAAGGCCGGATCTTAACTGCCCTTGCCAACCCAATACGTCACGATCGAGCATCTCTCACCCTTTCACTCTCGATGCTCAATCGTGCTGTATGTTTCCCACTAGATTCTAATAATACCCCAGTACTCCTCCCTTACTGTTACACCTCCCCATGTTGAATAAAGAATTTTCCTTATAAAGGAAAACTCTTTACTCCTAATCCCCCTACTCCATTCCCTCTTTGTCCTCTAATCTTCCCTAAAACCAGCTCAAGTTTGAGTATATCTTTTAACTCTTCTCCCAGTGATATGGTCTGCTAATAACCCCCCCCCCCCCCATTTACTTCTTCTTCGACTATAATATATAATACCACGTATGGTAACCCTGTTAATCCAAACAGTCCTTCTTTCCTTTCTATTTCCCCAAAATTATATAGCTATCCACTATATATTTCTTCATTTCTGGTTCTTTCTGGTTCTTGTTTCCTGTATCAAATATACATATTATAAGAACAACTCATAAATTCTTTATCGAAACTTTTGAACTTATAAAATTTCTCATTCTTTACTATTCTGGTTCTTTCTTGGCTCCTCTTGTTTACTGTATCAAATATACATATTATAAGAACAGCTCATAAATTCTTTATACAATTTCTCTCATTCTTTCAAACCCCCGGACGTACAAAAACAATGTAGTTAGAAAAAGTAAAGAAGCGGTGCGCACCTAGTAAGAAACATAAAGAATGAATACAGGACATGACCACATGTACATACAGCAATGCAATTTACGACACTCACCCTTTACCTCCCTTGCCAATAAAAAAAATTTTGTAAAATAATATTTTTTTTAAAACACCTTATGAAATACATCTTTGTTCGTTATAAAACAATTTGGCAAAAGTTTCCATAAATCTTATATATTCCACCTTGACATTGCCAACCACATTCTGTTCATTTTTCGTTATCTCACCTTCCACCATGAGCCCATGTTCATATTCCATGAACATCCCCAATAAAATTAAAGCTGGTATTTCACAGCACCTATATCTTGCCCCCGTACTTCCCATAGTCATATACTGCCAATCACAGTCTTCCCCCTACCTTACATCAGTGGGACAAAGTAGTTTTTATAATCAACTCATTTCTGAACGAAAGATTCTAAGCCAAACCTCATCAACTTAAACTTCCTCGACTAACTTTATAATCATATAACTCAATATACTAAACCATTCATGTAATCGAAATAAAATGAACACAACTCCCAAACTAATCTAAAGAAAAAACAAATTTTTAAAATGACATAACATGCATGTTATCAAATCAGAATACAACATTCTAACACTACCTATCACTATTGGACACTTTTACGGCCCAATAGTTTTTTTTTCAACTCAAATGCTAGGAACACAATCACCCTATTCTAAATCAATTAATCAAACAACAACAATCATTTTTCAATACCAAATCAAGGAAAAAAAAACTGAAAATGAGGGACTAAAACTTAGGCTAGATAAAACCAACAAATAGTAGCCATCATTTTCCAATACCAACTCAAGCATAAAAACATATTATATATGACTCATGACTCAAACAATTATAACTACGTATAGTGACCCACTAACATTGGCCTCTCTTACTAAGTAAAATAACGGATATCTATTTATACAGGTCATTCCAGTATTTCTATGCCCAAGAAAACTAAACATTTCACTGTCCATCCGTAATTCTGTTAACAACAGACTAATTACTTACTAGAATCACACCTGTTCTATTTACATAACCCAACCAGTAACCACTTATTTTCTCCCCACTCCCAACAGCACATAACATCCGGAATAACCTCTTAAGTAAGCACCGTAAACTCCATGTTGAATCCTTTTTTTTTTTCATTTGTAATGTGGCCACTAATCCAATATTAACTCAATGTAGTAGCCAACCTCTACTTATCAACACACTTGTGATCTGGTTTACCTTGGAGCAGTCATCACTTGTTAAACACGGCATTTCTAGTAGTGACGAAAAATACCCTCACCCATTGTACCAATACCTCAAGACTACTTCCACCGTTAACTCCTGCCATCTGCAGTACTCTCAAATATCTATCTCCTACGTTTTTTTTCGCTTCTTCAACAAGTCCAAGTTTCTTTGAATAAGTGCCAATTCTACATCAATATCTTCTTCTTCGTATAACTTATTAGTTTCTTCCATACTACTACTTGACTCTGACTTTTCATCCATTTCTTCTTCTTCGTCTGTATGTCTCTCTTTAGCTGCCGCTAATCTCTTCCGTTCAACATCCCACCTAATTTGTCGATCACTATTTCTTAAGGATCTTTCTAGTAGAGGCATATCCTCTCCGCTTGTTGAATAATCTCTAATTCTCCTCTGTCTTTTCACTTCTTTATCTCTTTGATTGTCCATTCTTCTTTTCGTTGCTTGTCTAGTATTTTTAAATGGAGCACTTATTTCTTCTTCCATACTATCATAATGAGTTTCATTCACCTTTTCTTCTTCCATTGTTTTCGGAATTGTCTGTTCTTGAGTATCTTCGTAACTTGGATTTGCCAGCGACTGATTTTGTGTTGGTTCCTTTCTAAGACCTGGGGTTACTGTAGCTCCTCTAACAACCTGCTCATCCAAAAATTTCGCGTCCGAATAATAATTATTATTATAATTATTATTCTCTATCTCATCTTCATCTCTTCTTAAGTATTCAACGTGTGCCCTTGCTATATGTGCTGTGACCTGGTTCTTTATAACATACGATACATTACCAAGTTTTTCTAAAACGTAATACCCTGGAACCCAACGAGCATCAAACTTAGAGTTTCTTCTATGCTTCTTGTAATAAACTCTATCACCTACCTTAAACTCCTGTAATTTTGTATTTACATTTTTGTACTTTTTCTGTCTTTCCCTAGCTTTAATTATATTATTCCTTAATCTTACATGTGCCTTATGCATTTCCTGTATTATGGTCTCCTGAAATTCTTCACCCATATATTTCCGTCTAGGTTTTAATAGATTATCTATAGGTAGTATTGGTTCCCTCCCGTGCAATAAATAAAATGGTGAAAAACCCGTGCTCTTATTTTGATTTGTACGAATGGCGCTAAGGGCAGGTCCCAAAAATAAATCCCAATCTCTTTCATGTTCATCAATAATCTTTGCCAAAATGTCGTATAACGTCCGATGTTGACGCTCGTTTTTCGCATTTGAAGAAGGTCTATAAAATGAGGTCTTTATATGTCTTATATTTAAATCTTTTAATAACTTTTCGAATTTTTTATTTACAAACTCTCTACCATTATCTGTAAGTATACTTTGTGGGCAACTAAACCTTGGTACGATCTCTTGTAAAAAAATATTAATGACAGTATCCGCGCTCTTATCTGGGATTGCATAAACCTCCGGCCAAAGACTGTAGACGTCTACTATATGAATTAAATACACATTTCCTGACAATGTCCTGGGGTGTGGACCCGATATATCTAAACTAATCTTTTGCATTGGGAACTGAGGAATATCTGTGTCTTGTAAGGGAGACTTTATTGTTTTCATGTTCCTTAATCTGCATTTTTCACACGTATCTACATATTTACATGTAGATTTAAACAAGTTTGGCCAATAATATTTACTTGTAAGTGCTTTCACCAATTTGTCTCTACCGAGATGTCCGTTTTCATCGTGATATGCTTTTAAAAGTTCATTTTCCAAATGCTTTGGAATATATTTCCTTAGCTGTTCGTTCCTTTCACACATATAGTATAACTGTCCATCCTCTTGTAAAACCAAATAATTCCTTTTAAATTTGTTATCTTCTGTTTCTCGTAATTTTTCTTTTATTTGTATGACTCTTGGGTCCAAATCTTGCTCTTCTTTCATATTAAATTGTGCTAACTGTAGGTCTTCTTCTCTATGTTCAGACTCTTGATCCTGATGGTAGACTATCAAATTCTTCCCTATTTATTATAGCAGAATCTAGAATATTTACTTGCCAATTTCGGTCGTCTATCTCTGGTTCAGCTGCTTCCTCTTCTGTATCTTCTGATGACTGTGGATATGGAATTCTAGACAATAAATCGGCGCATGTATTTATCCTACCTGGTATGTACTCAATTACCGCGTTGTACCCCTGTAGATTCAATGCCCACGTCTGTATTTTCCTGTTCTGCACTGGAGCTTCTAGAAAAGACTTTAAAGGCATGTGGTCAGTTCTAATAACAAAATTTGCGTTATGTAAGTAGTAATTTAGTTTTTGAAGAGCGTAATGAATCGCGTAAGCCTCCTTCTCAATAGTCGTCCATTTTCTTTGTGATCTACTAAGTTTATGCGACAAGAAGTTGTGCTGTTATTTCCTCGAGAGGAGATTGGAATCAACATGCACATCTTTAACCTGATTATCTGTTGGGATTAGTTACTGACTTTTTGTCTACACTCCTCTCTTCCGTCTTATCATCCATATATCCCTTTCTTTCACTCTCTCTCTAGTTTTCCCTCAACACATACTCCGACAACAGTTCTTTTTAACATTAAATAAAAGATTTATTTATAAAACTATGTCTTGTGTATGGATGGGTATTGTCTGTGTAGTTGCTAGTGTTCTTCTGGTGTGGCTGCTAGATAAGATGTAGATAGATAGTCTTCGTGTCTTTCTCTCGTCTCTTCTCTCGGCTAAAGTACAGGACGATATATAGACACCACAGAACGATCTCACCCTGACGGCTCCGTCTGCTTGCGTCTGTAGATAAATCCGTTCTTTGTAATGAAAATGTTCACCACTGTATCAATGTACTTAACCCGCTCACTATTTGCTGTCCGCTTAAAATGAATGTTCGTTGTTTTCGTATAGCGTTCTTTAATCCATTCAGGAACAACACATCGAGATTCTAAAATGTTCTATTAGTGTTCTGTAAAAGTTCTACACTCGATATTTTGTAATTGATATATGCCCTTGGTACGCACTTTGCTACTCTATGAGATTGAGTCATTTGAGCTTTTCCATTAGCTCATCTGATCTTTATTATTCTTTTTCTGTCGTCCTTAATTCTTCCGGTGAGACTTCTATTCTTTCTTTTCTCCTGCACAAGTGTCGTGCTTTATTACTTTAAAGGGCTTTCTTGTGGGTTATCAACACTGAGTGATCTGGACCACAGCCATCTGTATTCTCTTATTTGATACGTCTCGCACTGGTATGGAAACCTGGTTGAGATACATTTAATCGTGAGATCTGTGTCTGCGTCCTCTTCTCCCCTATGTGAGTGTCTTTTCCTCCAGCCGAAATGAAAAGGCTTCCGAAAAAACCCACTCTGACATAGGATAGAAGATTCACCCAACATCTATACTATTCCTACTAATAGAAAACACTGTTACATGCACTTCACTAATATCTATATTCCTATTCTAAAACTATACTCTAATATACCTTATTTAGGCATCTATGTTCCTTTATAGAATTAATGTAAATCCACGAATCGAAATTTATCCGCATCCAAGCACTTTATCCCATTATAAGGGAGGATATTTCTTTTCATTACAGGACACATAATTCTATCTTCTCGTCCAGTTGGGAATACACACACTAAACTGACAAAGAAAGTGGCTACTCTTTATAGGTCAGTCTATGTCGCATAATCCTTGACATTGCTGGACAAAGCAAATTCAGACTTCATTATCCCTTGTCAGTGGAAAATTTTCTGATCTCGAACTTTTCCGTTGTTTAATACAACCAAACCGCATTCTGCTATCCAGTCTTAGTCGCAAACCTACCTCCAGAACGCAATAGGCTGGTCCATGATACTGTCTGTCTTTGTAGCAAACTAATTTTTCCACTCGCCAGTTTACCTGTGTTGTAGTCGACTCTCCCGACTTGACCTATATACATATGCGCTGGTCAATCCGTTGTGTTTTATCCTTCTGTTTCATTAACCCTTCTACTCCCTGGGTATTCGCTGCATACAGTCGTCGATCTGGGAATCACTAACATTCAGCATTTCACGACATAGGCCCCCTCTTAAGAGATTAGACCGCGTCGAATCTTTCGCACTGTAGGTTTGATTCCCATGATCCACAACCCTAGGCCTCTTCCTCCGGATCTGGATGTCTGGATAAGAAATCTGCTCCTACATTTTCCTTTCCCGGGATGTATTCCACTGTGAAGTCCAGTTGCAGCAACAACGTCCATCACATCAATCGTGCGTTGAGCTTCTGCGAAGTAGCTATTAACACCACGTGTTGATGATATGATTGGATCCTCACCTTGCTCACTTCATTATCCAGTAGGCGCTCTAATTGACACCCTACTATACTACTAACGACTGAAACTAGTGTTGGCTCCTCGCTCCTGTACGTTCAGTCGACCTACTTTCGACTTGCTTCAGCGACGGCTCACAATACAAACGGATTGTCCATCCTGATTGTAACACTGCTTCCATGTCCTCTTGGTTTCCCCCGGCTTTTCCTCTGGGGATGTTCCGCCTCGTCCTCGTCGGACCGAGTCGTCTTTCCCAAACCTCCTGGGCTTTTGCTTCCAGGACCATCTTGGGCGATATTGTATCTGGTCAGCCAATATTCGGTTGGAGTCCTGGGTAATTCTCGCTTTTCCCGACGTTACCCACCCCTTCTGAACTTGGTTACCGGTGAAACTTTCACTCTTGTCCTTTCCCTGACTTGTGATTTCCCTCCTCCTGTCGTTGGGTAAATCTGACCTATCACGTACTGTCCCATAGGCCCTCCTATGTTGTACTGGCGATCTCTGGTCTTCGTCTGGACTGGTAACTTTTGTCCCAATGGCTGCCATCACCATAAAGTGCGAAGCTTTGCTCCCGGATCTCTCCTCATATTTCCGAATGAGATGTCTAGGGAGATTTTTCTTTTCTTCCCCGATCCGTATTTTGTAGATGTTCTTGGACACCACCTTTTCCACAGGATAAGGTCCTTTCCATCCTACTTGGAGTATATTGGTCTCTGCTGGACTCCACACTTCCACTTTGTCTTCCACTTTAAGAGCTAGTTTCCTCTTAATTCGCTTGTTGGGTGGTGCTCTCTGGCACTCCGAACAAGACTTCACCCACCGGCGTACATCTCCGGTCATTCCTGGCCAGCAATAATGGCCGGATATTTGCTGCAAGGTCTCTCTGACACCCATATGTCGATTCTCGCCTATGATGTGTCCACTCTGAAGAATATGAGTACGGTAGGTCTCTGGAACCACCCACTGCTCATGCAGGTTATCTCCCCTCCCAGCTCTCCGATAGAGTAGTTGATTCTTCAGAAAGTACTGTCCCCGTTCTGGTGGCTCAGCACTTCTTTGCAGCTTCCTGTAGCAAGGATGCAACGTAGTATCCTTCCTCTGGGCAGTATGCAATTCTCCTATCTCTGAGTTGTCGCATAGTGTCTCTGCCTCTTTTTCCTTCCCTTGAGATCCACTGACTACTGTTCCCTGGTAGGCTGGCTGTTTGGGCATCCCCAAAAAGACATATTTAGTGCCAATGATCATTGGAAATAAGGAGTCAGATAATACAGCAGCTGGAATAATGCCCGTGACGTACCTGGATTTAATCTCCACCTTGGCGATTGGCAGCGTCATGGTAACAGCACTCCTCATTGCCGGCTGTATTTCTATGGTCTCCCCTGTAAATTGGTCTGGGCTTACCAAGCTGGCGTCCACCACCGCTTCCCCATCCAAACCGGTATCGTAGAGACAAACAACCTGCTGGCCATTGACTTCAATCAGTTCAACCACAGGTGGTCTCTCTTGGTCCTGAGTGTCTTTCATCTCCTTGACCGTTTCCTTGCCTTCCTCTTTTGATTCCTCGAGGTTGTTTATGCAATTGGCGTGTTTGGCCTTGCATCTGCAGTCCACAGTATTATGTGTTGTCGACTGGCAGTGAGTGCACCCTGTTCCCTTCCTAGGTTTCCCTGTGTCCTTTTTGTTCCTTTCTCCTTCGCCGACCTCAGCCTTGTCTGTGATCACCGATGTAGGAATCACCTTGCATGCTGCGAAGTAAGAACTTTTAGGTTTCGATCTGCAGTCTTTTGTGTTGTGGGAGGCCGCCCTACAAAATGAACACCATTTTTCAGACCACTGTCGTTTCGCTTGAGAATTCGAGGTGCTCTGGTTTCCTACCTTCACCTTCTCTGAACTCTCCTCTGTGTGCTTTATATAAGGTTCCCCTTTTTCTCCTTCCCAGTTTTTATGTTTCTTTTTCTCTGGTTTCTCCTGACCTTTGGTTTGTGTACTTAGTTCCTCAGTTTCACCATGTACTTCCACGAATCGTTCCGCCAGCTTATTCACCACATCAATCCGTTCCGCCCCTTGTTCTCCCAAGAAGGTTCTGAGAGGTTTCGACATTTGCTTTCGCATTTGGTCTACCACCATCATCTCTTCGAGACTCTCATAATCCCTCTTGAATTCGGCCAAGTCCATCCATTTCTGTAGATAGGATTCAGCCTCAGACTGTAGGCGGCGAATAGTTCTCCCGGCTCTCGTCTAGATGATCTAAACTTTTTCCGATATGTTTGTGCGGTGACTTCATAATGTTTCATCAAAGCTGCTTTCAATTCCTCGTACTGATTTTCCTGTCCTGGTGGTAGGCGTGTGTAGACCTCGTACCCTGAACCACGTAATGCCTGGGATACTTTAAGAGCCCATCTGGATCTTTCCAGTCCCATAGCGATTGCCATAGCCTCGAACCGATCCAAAAACTGGAATATCTTTTCTTTACTTTCATCGTAGACTGCTAAAGGAAACTTCATGGCATGGTAACCATGTCCACTCATATGGGTTGCACCAGGTGAAGAAGAATTTCCTTCCACTCCATCTATTTCTCCCTTAGTTTGTGTCTTGAGCTCCAGTTCTCGCATGCGGTATTCATGTTCTCTGATCTTCGTGGCTTCTTCTGCATCCAACTGGGCCTTACGCTCCTCCCTTTCTGCTTCCAACTGGGCCTTACGCTCTTCTCGTTCCGCTTGACGAATCTCTCGCTCTCTTTCTTGTATGTAATCAGTTAAGTCGGAACCAGCCAACCCAATTTCCTCTCCGTTTGCCCTAAGTTCTGCTGTAGTTAGTTTGGGAGTGGCCATAGTTAAAGCAGGTAAGTCAGCACGTTGAGTAAAGACACCTCAAAGCAGTAAAGAATACTCACTATAAACCGATAATTTACCTAGAACCTATATCATTTATCTATATCTATTAATTATTATAAATCTCCAACACCACACAGTACATCACAACCACTCTCTCATCCACAAGAGGAGATATAGGATAAAGACTTATGTCGACGTGTGACCGTGTAATTAGGTATGTAATGTCTTACCACCTATCCACATTCACTCTGTCTGGAACTTTCTCACTGCAAAGTCACCAGCATTAATGAAATGTTTCTACCATAAATGTAATGGCACCATATATCCAATGGACGTCCTTCCATTAAAAGTCATCAATGTATACTTCTTTTTATTCCAATCAGTATGTCCCAACATGTAGGTACTCCGCTATGCCTGTGCCAATATGCAAGTACCCCTTTATTCATATGCCATGTTATGCATTACTGTATGTACGTATCCCGCTGCTCCCACCATTTTATGTGCTGTTATTTCCTCGAGAGGAGATTGGAATCAACATGCACATCTTTAACCTGATTATCTGTTGGGATTAGTTACTGACTTTTTGTCTACACTCCTCTCTTCCGTCTTATCATCCATATATCCCTTTCTTTCACTCTCTCTCTAGTTTTCCCTCAACACATACTCCGACAACAGTTCTTTTTAACATTAAATAAAAGATTTATTTATAAAACTATGTCTTGTGTATGGATGGGTATTGTCTGTGTAGTTGCTAGTGTTCTTCTGGTGTGGCTGCTAGATAAGATGTAGATAGATAGTCTTCGTGTCTTTCTCTCGTCTCTTCTCTCGGCTAAAGTACAGGACGATATATAGACACCACAGAACGATCTCACCCTGACGGCTCCGTCTGCTTGCGTCTGTAGATAAATCCGTTCTTTGTAATGAAAATGTTCACCACTGTATCAATGTACTTAACCCGCTCACTATTTGCTGTCCGCTTAAAATGAATGTTCGTTGTTTTCGTATAGCGTTCTTTAATCCATTCAGGAACAACACATCGAGATTCTAAAATGTTCTATTAGTGTTCTGTAAAAGTTCTACACCTCGATATTTTGTAATTGATATATGCCCTTGGTACGCACTTTGCTACTCTATGAGATTGAGTCATTTGAGCTTTTCCATTAGCTCATCTGATCTTTATTATTCTTTCTCTGTCGTCCTTAATTCTTCCGGTGAGACTTCTATTCTTTCTTTTCTCCTGCACAAGTGTCGTGCTTTATTACTTTAAAGGGCTTTCTTTTGGGTTATCAACACTGAGTCTTTTGGGTTATCAACACTGAGT
>JACEFZ010011049.1:0-32725 GCA_014155875.1 Cepaea nemoralis | reverse complement strand
CTCGGTCTGCTTTCTCTATTCACGGGTTCTATCTTTTATTGTGAGGCTCGGGAGATCAGATTTAACAATTCTATTCCCCAAAAGCAGACGCCTTTTTGAGTTAATGGCAGCATTTATCCCCCTACCCCAATCCGTAACGTTGTCCATTGTCTGCTACATCTCCTGGTTTTTTTGATTTCTGTCCACCCCCCCCCCCCCCCTCGTGTCTGTATGCGGGAAACATCATCTGAAAACATTACTATCCTCCCAGGCCCTGGTGCTTCGAGATTTGAAATCTTGCTCGTATACACATTAAAAAAAGTACAGGTGAAATTTTTAATCCCTGGGTAGCCCACGGGCTATGTTTAATGGCCCCAGATTTTCATGTAACCACATGGAGAAACCTTTCTGCGAGAATACGGGAACCCCCCCCGACACCAGTTCGCCAACCAAGGACAGACTCTCTTCTCCATAAGACCCCTCATGGTAATCATGTGAGGTGGAAAAACTATGAACACACGCACGTGTGGGACTGATAATGAAATGGAGGATGACGATAACAGTTATTTGGGTGTATATTCTGTCTTGTCAGTTGTTTACATGTTTGAATTTTAAATTAAGGCTGTCGCTACACGTCCCCCTTTTTTTTTGTCATGTAATCGGGGCCGCGCATGTGTGTGTGTGGCCGTGGAACTACAGTATCACTACTTTATTTATAGGATATATCATACCACAAACTCCAGAGTCCACCAACGAAAAATATTTACATGATAGTTTTTCTTAAGAATGGGAATAAACAAGCCCCATAGAAAAAGAACCTGCTGTGTGAGTGAAATGTTAATGTGTTCAAATTTTTTAGGCCAAAACACCCCAAAATAGGTGGCAGTCTTTCCCTCAAGTAGGGAACGTCGAAAGCTGACGTCGAACCCTCTTTTTGACAGCGATCATGTCATTTTTAAACGTACTATCAAAACCATTGCACAGACCGCCAGTTTAAAAAAGTGGAGAGTAAATGAAAAAAAATAGCTACGAACTAGATAACGTGAAAGAAGTGGGGTTGCTGCTCTTAAAAGCACTTTTAATCTTAATTTGCATTATTCATTACTCGCGAAAGATATCACATGATTAGGAATAGGTTTTAATTATCTATTGCAACAAGTGGTGTTATTATCTTGATTTACAGTTGAGAAATTGCATATCTTGGCGATTCTACAGAAACTATGCATTAAGGGCGTTAATTTGAAATCCGTTCGTGTCGCACCGCGAGTAATGCGTGCGTTGAACATGATCATGTCATAGTCATGTGATAAGTACTGACTAATGAATAAAAATGACCGTCCTAATCGTACCATGATGCATAGGTTCTGTTTCTGACCGTTTAGAAAATGGCCGAGTTGATCCAAAATCCGTCCAAAGAAGCCAATGGAGAGGTGATTCAGTTTTTTTTCATTTGAAGGATGTGACCAGTGGACAAATTTATCGAAGAAGCAGGCAAACATATGGTAACAAATTTTTCGAAGACAACAGTGACAGACTGGGCACGAAATTTCGGAAAAGGAACGTCAGTTCACGGACAGATCTCCGACGGCCGGGTCAAGCGATATTGTGCAACAGAAAAAAAAAACATCGCCCAAAAACTGATGCAGCAGTACAGATAAACCGTTGTCGAAGCATATGTCCGCTAGCGAAAAAATTTTAATTGTAAACTGGGACAGTTCAAAAGGGTTTGTTCGTACAAGGGTATAGGATGTCCTAGCAAAAGAATTTAATATTCAAATGGGACAATTAAAAAGGTTGTTCGTACAGTGGGTACCACGGAAGTGACGACCCCCAAAAAGAGGAACGCATGGGATGGTGTTTGAAACCACTTGCTGCTTACGATGGAGGGTGGTGCATTTCTTTTCCGCATATTGGCGGCGATAATCAGGTGTCACCACTTTGAGCCAAGCAGCAAACGAGAGAGATGCAATGGAAGCATGCGGGTCACCAAAACCCAAAAAAAAAAAAAAAATTTCAATTTAAAGGGTTTCAGCTGAGCGCATTTTTTTATCTTAAGTTCTATTTTTGGGCCGACTTTAAAGAAACCGGTATTAACATAAACTCTACCCACTATTTGCAAACACTAGACCTGCAAATAGCCCTAAAAAATACAGACCGGGATGTTTTTCGCGGGGTGATTTTTTTTCACGATAATGCACGTCCGCAGTCGCAAAGTTGTGCAGAAAACATTAGAAAGGTAGAAGTGGGGAAAATTCTGCAACATCCACCTATAGTCCTGATTTGTACCTGTTTTTCATTTTTCGGACCTCAAAAAAAAGCTCTCAAGGGGCAACGATTTCACCAGATGCAGACGAAAATGAACGCTGTAAACACTTTGTTCAGTGGCTTCCAAAATTTCTTTTTTGCGGACGGCATTCGTCGCCTACCTGAAATGGGATGCTTGCCTAAATAAAAAAGGGGGACTTTTTTGATAACTATGTGCTAATTCATTAAAAATGAATGCTTTGTTTAATTCTACCACACCTAGTACTGTTTCTTTCATGCTTTTGTAAAAAAAGCCATTGGAACGGGTTTAAAATTAATGTCCCTTATATTTATTGGCCTAAAGACAAAAAAATAGGAAGGAATAGTTTTCATTGCACCATTTTTTATTACATATGGTTTGGTCTCTTTCCCAAGGGAGGGTGCCGAAAGCGTCGCAAAAGGCAAGAACTCGGTGGCTCCGGCGACGACTGCCAAGTCGCTAATGACATCCCAAACACCGTTTTTGTAGGCGTTCAACCTTTTTAAAGGGGAGATAATACTTATCGCTTGAAAACAAAACGTTTCCTTTGATTATTTCCCATGTATTATACAATTTTATTAAACTCGCGGGTCTAGCGTTGCACGACTTTCTCTGTAACCCCGTATACTATCGTGAATAAGGGACGTGCGCGAGAATCGGTAGCGGTTTTCTCCGCGACATAATTAGGGGGTAGTGACCCGTCGTCAGAAAGCAATGGCAAACTAGTTAGCGTAATCTTGTCAAGAAATAAACAACAACTGGAAGATGCTGATGATGACGCGATGTCCTGAAAAGGATATGCGAACAACAACAACAACAACGACGACAACGACGAGGACGACGACGAAACACGCGCTATAATTTCCCTTAAATCTTTCTTAATTACAATTTTTGATAATAACGGCAGAAGCATAAACAGGACACCCCCAAAATTTTGACCGACAGGCGGCAGGTATTAAATAGGCAATCAGTAGGTAAGTGGGTGGGTAGTTATTTGGTAATGTACGGGCAGGCAGGCGCTACGTAAGCAATAAGTACTTGATAATAATATATAAATTAAAACAACATACGTGATTGCAGCGGGATCGGAAAATTCTAGAGGAAATACAATAACTGTAGAGCTAATGATCTTGAAATGTCAACATATACAAGCGAATAATATATTGGCCAAGGTATTAATATCGTTTATTGGCTTGCTGTTTTTGTGTAGGGCCTCAAATAAAAACCTCAAATGTTTTTATTTTTGTTTGTGATCATATAATGAAAACTTCAATAACAAATGTATAATTTTTCGATGTATGTACCACTGCGTGCAATACAAGTCCTCCAGCGCCCATAAAGTACTTGGGTTCCTGTAGAATAAAATTCTTTGGTGTCAGTACTTGGTGTGCCTCACCCGGTCATTAACCGTCTGAAACAGTAGTCACGCCGTTTTTAAACTTCCTATTCCACTCATACACTTGCTGGACTGACAGGCATGCATCACCATACTGGACCCACATTTGACGATGAATTTCTATAGGTTTCAAGCCTTCACTGATCAAAACACGGATAACAGAAAGCTGCTCATCTATGGTGCATGTCAAGATTGGGGCGGCCATCTATAAACTGTCCTTATGACGGCACTGTGTTCGTCTGCACCATGATGTCACGTGCTTAACACTCTTGAAAATATTAACAACAATAGGGACAGGTTACAAGACAATGGCATGGATATTGCTATCACACTTTTGAGGTTTTCATGTGAATCCCCCTCGTATATTGAAAGCCAAAGGGAAATGCCCGTGGCTCTTCTGTTGAATAGATGGGGTGCGCAACTGTCGATAGAACAGTGAGATGAGTCTCCATTTTTTGACAGTGGCATGTCCAACGAAACTTCCCCGGAAAAACCAACCTGGCAAATTGTTCTCTTCGCTTCTCCAAAACACGGGAGCTCAAACTTCTGCCACAGCTCATGCCTCATGGCCAGGTGCTATCTAGGGCTAGGTTAAACCCCGCCTTGCCCCAAGTGGTGGGTTAGTTCCTGGACTCCGTCATTCGGGTTTATAGTGTCATTTTCTCAGTGTCATTTGTCTTGGGATCGTCGCTGAAATTTGGGGTTCTTGCTAGTGGGCACTTTCTACAGGCCGCTCTGCGGAAAGAGACAGGGCCCAATGAGGATAAAACATGGTGCAAAGAAGTCGATCCGCTTACTTTAACCCCCCCCCCCCCCCCCCCCCCCCCCCAAAACCCCTCTGCTTAAACAAAATTTTTTCTTTGACCTCTGTATATCTGATAGTCCTGAAAGATGTGACCTTCTTTCTTCTCTTCTTCTTCTTCTTCTTCTTCTTCTTCTTCTCTTCTTCTCTTCTTCCTCATCCTCCTCTTCTTCGTCATTTGCCCTTGAGACTCCTAGTGGAGTATAACCCCACAACACCCATGCCAAGCCTTTTGTAGGACAGTTCAATGTTGACTCATTGTTGGCTGGTTTCTTTCTGCCTTGTGAGATAGCCAGTATTGGAGCAGTCTTCTTTAATCGCCCTGTACAACATGTAAAGGAGATCTTCATGTGTCCCGAGTTCCGAATGCTGTGTCCACATGGACATTTATTTGTGTGTGAGTTTTAAGATGATGTAGATAGCCAAGTAGTCTGCAATGAGCGGTCTTTATGCGGAAGATGCATGTTTGCTTTCGCCGTTAGAAGTTAGTAGAGTGTCTGATCTGTTGTAAAAGTCTCTATTTTTCTTCCAATGAGAGGCGCATTAAATGATGATTATGTTTTTGCTTCCCGCTTTAACAGTTGAACTGTTCCATTCTGCTGTTAATTTTAGACAAGACATCAGTTCTATCAATCTCAATAATTCTACAATGGCAATGTAGTCACTAGAGGGCACCAGCTGAAGACATGTGGATGATGTTTTGCTCTCTATGTGTTCCATACAGCAGTTTCTAATTTCTAGCTTTTTGCACTGACTCCAGGAGAGATTCGCACACATCGAAGAACTCTTGTGGCGTTTGATGTAATATTTTGAAGATTATCAGAGCATGAGGTAATGCAACATATACTTCTCTGAATCTGGATGCTGTCTTTCCAACTGGAATAGTCTTTCGGGTGATTTTGCCACTGTTGCGTCTTAAGATGGCTAATTCTTTGTGCTCATTGCTCCCTCTGCGTATCCATCTGTGTGGAGATCGACGTGGAGAGAGGTTTAACGCGCTCGCGTAAAAGCTTTCTCTGGTGACCGAGACGTTGTGGTTTCTTTGCACACGCCAGTCAGCTGGATTAAATGTTGACTTCTCGTCCTTGACTTGGGGGAAGTAAACTACAAGTACCTCAGAAATCGGAGTGGGTTTGCCTGATGGCGGGAGACACTTGTAGTAGGGAAAGCTAACCCCCACGGAAAATCACTTCAGTACACTCACTAAGTACTATCTGTAGTAACAAGTACTAGTTGTAGTAGCAAGCACTAGTTGTTAGTCGCGGTTCCAACTTCACGGCAACAGGGCGCCCCCATTATGCTCCATTCCTATGCCAGTGAATATCACACAAAATGCTCCTCACTGCTCAATGTGAAAAATGGAAAAGACAGTGGTCTCGGCTAGCCAACAACCCGCACAGGTACACTGCATAATGACGCCGCCAGAATGCCAACAAAAAATGTCCTCCACGAAAAATACAGTTCATCGTCGATGGAAGTGGCAGTCATTATAGCAACTTCATTGGTTTTATCCCATATGGCTCGGTCTCTTTCCACAGGGTGACTCGCCGAAAGCGCCGCACAAAGCATGAACTCCGTAGCTCCAGCGATGACTCCCAAGATTCTCCTGGAAAATGCACTCGTGAACCGAAAAAGCAAACCAGTGAATTCAGCAACAGATGGCCGCCATCTTTTCGAACATTCAATTCACGCTTCAAACAACAGCGGACAGATGTAAAAGCTTTCCACGCGAAATTCACAGCATATGCATTAAGAAAGTTAAATGTAGAATAGCCTAAGCAAAGACAGCATTTTATAAGATGAAGAATATTTTCTGCAATATTATTGCCATGGCGAAAGTAGCCTTTAGCAAGATGAAAAACATTCTGACCAATAAAAAGATGTCAATTGAAACGAGAAAAAGAGTGTTGAGGGGATACATAGAGCCTGTTCTTTTGTATGGATGTGAAACTTGGACAATGGGCAGTCAAGCTGAAAAACATCTGATGGCTGCAGAAATGTGGTTTCTGAGGAAAATGCAAAGAATACCATGGACAGACAGAAAAACCAATGACCAAATACTACAGGAGACAAATGAACATCGTAAATTGATTAGAGAAATTAGACGTAGACAGTCAAAATTTGTTGGACATGTTATGAGAAGAAATGGATTGGAGAACTTGGTGACAACTGGCAAGATCGAAGGACACAGACCAAGAGGCAGACCGAGAGGAAAATACCTGGATGGCTTGGCCACATGGCATGGACGAGACAGGAACACTGAGCTGATCCACGACACTGGTGATCGAGTGAAATGGCGAGTCATGACCGCCCACGCTTTCATGGCACATGATTGATTGATTGATCTTTGTCAGTCGAGTTGAGAAAACAAGTTCTTAAGAGCTATAATGAGCCGATCCCGGTGTAGGTAAGTGACCCGTTGACAAATAGCAGACAAGTGAGGAATTATGGGGAATCTAGGGAGGTGTTGTTCTATAGAGGAATGATGAGAACACTGTGGATGGATAGAAAGAGCAATGATGATATCTAGATCAAACTAACTAACTCACTAAGAACTAGCTAACTCACAAAGAAAGCTGGTTAGCCACATCTGAAGAAAACAGTCCACACTCTTTGGGATGTCATGAGAAGCCTGAAAGAAAGGGAAAGAAAGTAAGCACATTGGACATAAAGAAAGAAATTAAGAAAAGAAGAAAATATGGGAGAACGAATGAAGGCAGGGAGAATGTAAACTAAGAAGGAAGGACTGGGGGTAAAACACAAGGCAAAGAAAGACAGAAAGAAAATAAGAGAAATGGTAACACATAAGCTAAACAACACGCAAATAGTTACATAATAGTTTCTTTTTTCAAAGTATAGTTATTAACGGTGAAAGAAAGAACGATAGAAAGAAAGAATTAAAGAAAGAAAGAAAGAAAGAACAGAAAGAAAGAAAGAAAGAAAGAAAGGTAAACATTAAAAAGAGAGAAAAGAGTAGAAAGAAAGAAGCTAACAAATACATTTAGTAAAACAATAAAGTAAATAAAGAAGCATAAAGACGGAAATAAGGAAATCAGTGAAGCAGGTGCGAAAAAGAAATAAAATTGACAGACAGTCAAACGTGTAAACAAATAAAGAAAATAGTAAATAAGACGCGAAAATAGAAAGTAAACCAAGTAGCAAAGACGGAATAGAAATAAACAAACACGAAAATAAAAAAAATACAGAGAGGAATAAAGAAAACATAAATACAGAATGGAAAGAAAGAGCGAAAGAAAGAAAGAAAAGAAAGAAAGACCCACCATAAGTGTGTGCAAATTTTGATTCAGCGCTGCATGTGGTAAAGTTCAAAAGAAACTGGGTTTCAGAGAATTACACTTCAACCTCGGAGGTAAACAACTGGTTTCTTACACGTAAACCACAAAACGTGATACTGGGACGTGGGAACTACATTGGAGTTCACGTTTTCAGAAGACAGTATTCTTAAAACAACAGTCTGGAATGTTTGTCGGCAGCCTTTTATATCCTGTTGTCTCTACCAAGCCATAGCGCATATAATTACTTGTCTATCAGCCTTTTGGAGAGCAATGTACGAGGGTAAGTTAATAAGTAAGTCACAAATGGCTGTAGAAAAATAACAAAATATGATAATAACTTGAAACCAGTTTATTTTTATACATACATTGTCCCTTTATTTCTCAACATAAATTTCCACCAATATTGATGCAATATTGATGTAAGCCAATATCAGCCTATTAAGAGAGGTACGGGGGTGTTGTATGGGGGGTGTATGGGGGGTACGGGGTGTCAGGCATTGGTAGCACCTTTGGTAAGGATGGCTCTCATGTCCTTTCAGGACCCATCCCCCACTGGTCCAAGTCTGACACCCAGCTCGTGCCTGTGGCTCCTAGTAGCTGTCAGCATGCGACAGCGGCCACCCCCCGGGCAACAGCTGTGAGAGGCTGGCTAAACCAGGCATGGGTATCCGATTTGGTGTCAAACCAAGAGGTAAACTAGGGTATGCCTACCCAGCATGTGAAGACAGGATTCGGCAGACTGCGCGGAAGAAATCATTCTTGATTCAACGGGCAAGACGGCGTTTACCTGCAAAGCGTTGTGGAACGTAATGAGCACGGCAAGGCACGTAGAGCGCCCTGGTCATCCACTGCACCTGTATTCGTCTCCAATCGTCTCGACTTGTCTTGCCACTGGACTCAGATGGACTCAGGCGAGAGAGTGAGGTCGACGAATTGCGCAACTCTTCCTCACTTTAATCCAAGTCATCGCGCAAGTCATTCTTCATCCAACGTCACTTATCACCTTCAAGCCCTGTGGCGATGGGCGAGCGGCAAAGCGGCAGGCGTGGGTACGCTGGCAGCCGTAGTCGCAGACCTGCACACAGGCGGCTCAGGCCATATGGTCGTCTTCTACTGACCGGAGCAGCAGTGGGATTCGGCAGCCCCCTGAGCGACTGAGCAGCCCTCTATAGGAACACACTGCTCACCTCCATAGCATGAGGAAGGGGCTAGAAAAGGTGCCCTAAACATTGTCTGCTTCATCACTACCTAACCAGCTAGCCGCGGTTGGTGGGTACCCTAACTGCGGTCGACATACAAAGAAAGATAAAACAAGCAAAGCTAAAAGAGTAAACCATATTCCCTTAACAATTGGAACTTGGAATGTACGCACCCTACTTGACAGAGACGGCGCGTCGGGTCCAGAGAGACGAACAGCACTGATTGGGAGAGAGCTGGGCAGGTACAACATCGACATTGCAGCCTTGAGCGAGACACGACTTGCAGAAGAAGGCCAAATCTGTGAAATTGGTGCCGGCTACACATTTTTCTGGAGTGGAAGGAAAAGCGAGGAAAGACGCCAATCCGGTGTGGGATTTGCCATTAAGTCGGCCCTGGTCGGCAAATTAGCTGGATTTCCAAAGGCTATAAACGACAGGCTCATGACCATGAAGTTGCCTCTGCTGAATGGAAGGAAGCACGCAACCATTGTGAGTGTCTACGCACCAACTATGACAAACGAAGATGATGTCAAGAACAAGTTCTATGAGGACCTGCACAATGTATTAACATCTGTTCCCAAAGGAGACAAACTTATACTCCTTGGGGATTTCAATGCCAGAGTAGGCACGGACACCACCTCTTGGAGTGGCATTATTGGAAAGCATGGAGTCGGAAATTGTAACAGCAATGGACTCCGCCTCCTTCAGACATGTGCCGAACATGATCTCCTGATTACGAACACAATTTTCCGTCTCCCTATGAGAAATAGGACATCGTGGATGCACCCTCGCTCGAAACACTGGCACCTCATTGACTATGTCATCGTCAGGAGGAGTGACAGACAAGACGTTCGAGTGACAAAATCCATGTGTGGTGCCGAATGTTGGACAGACCATCGTCTCATTGTCTCGAAAATGAACATCCACATCAGGCCACCACGGCGTCCTCAAGGGGCGAAAATGCAAACAAAGCTAAATGTCACCCGCCTAAACAGCAAGAAAATGCAGCAGTCGTTTGAAAATATGCTGGAAGACCGCCTCAAGCCCAATGCTGAAGCTAAACAGGATACAGAAACAGAATGGAGAGCCCTAAAGGACACCATTTACAACACTGCTATGGAAATCCTGGGGCCAGCCCCCCGAAAGCATAAAGACTGGTTTGATGAAAATTCCGAAGACATCAACCAATTGCTGGCCGAGAAACATCTTCTCCTCAAGGCACATTTGAATGACCCAAAGTCAACATCTAAAAAAGATGCTTTCAAGAACATTCAGAGAGTAGTGCAGCAGAAACTTCGGCACATGCGGGACTCCTGGCTGAGCAGCAAAGCTGATGAAATTCAGGGCTTTGCTGACAGACATGATATGAAAAACTTCTACGACTCACTGAAAGCGGTCTATGGTCCTTCATCACCAGGCATAGTTCCCCTCCTCAGTGCAGACGGGGGAACATTGGTCACCTGATAAGAAAGAAATCCTCCAACGCTGGGCAGAGCATTTCAGCAAAATCTTAAATGCAACTTCCTTCTTCGATGATGAAACCATCAACTGCCTTCCTCAAGTTCCCACCAATGAGACACTTGATGACCTGCCAACCATAGTGGAAATAAACAAAGCCATCCAGCAACTCTCCAGCGGCAAGGCACCTGGTCCTGACTCCATCCCAGCAGAGATATACAAGGCAGGTGGGCCGGTCCTAACAGAGCAGCTTCACCAAGTCTTCACAAACATATGGATGAACGAGACCATGCCACAAGATTTTAAGGACGCGTCAATAGTCCACCTTTACAAACGTAAAGGAAACCGCCAATCCTGTGACAACCACCGAGGCATCTCCTTGCTTTCAATTGCAGGGAAGATACTCGCCAGAATTCTTCTCAATCGCCTCACAGCCCATCTCGATCAAGGTCTTCTTCCTGAGAGTCAATGTGGCTTCAGAAAAGAACGTGGAACTGTTGACATGATTTTCGCTGCAAGGCAGCTGCAAGAGAAATGTCAGGAACAGAACTGCGAAATGTTCTCCACTTTCATTGACCTTACCAAGGCTTTTGATACAGTCAGCAGAGAAGGACTGTGGAAGATTATGGCAAAATATGGCTGTCCACGAAAGTTTGTCCAAATAGTGCGGCTATTTCATGACGGCATGCAGGCAAGAGTACAGGAAAATGGTGAACTGTCTGAACCCTTTCCTGTCACCAATGGAGTGAAGCAAGGATGTGTCCTGGCACCAACACTGTTCAGCCTCATGTTTTCAGCCATGTTGATGAATGCCTTCGAGAACGACGACATTGGAATAGACATCAACTACCGTATGGATGGAAAGTTATTCAATCTCAGAAGGCTGAAAGCTAAAACCAAAATTAACAGCGGCACCGTCAGAGAGCTCCTGTTTGCTGATGATTGCGCTCTATACGCCAACTCAGAGGCGGACATGCAACATAATGTTTCAGCTTTCTCACATGCCTGTGCCAACTTTGGGCTCAATATCAACTTGGAGAAGACTGTAGTTATGTACCAGCCAGCTCCAGGGAATAATCACACTGTGCCGAATATCAAAGTGAATGATCATAGACTAAGTGTTGTGGACAAATTCACCTATCTTGGCAGCACCGTGTCACAAGCTGCCACAATCGATGACGAAGTGAATGCAAGAATCTCCAAGGCCAGTGCAGCCTTTGGCAGACTGTACAAGAATGTATGGGACAGAACTGGAATAAGCCTGCAAACAAAGCTAAAAGTCTACAAAGCAGTTGTATTATCCACACTGCTATATGCTTGTGAAACCTGGACTGTTTATCAGCGACACGCTAGGAAATTAAACCACTTCCACACAGTCTGCCTAAGGAAGCTACTGAAGATTAAATGGCAAGACAAGATTCCAGACACTGAAGTCCTAGAAAGAGCATCCATGCCCAGTATCCACACTCTACTGATGAAGAATCAGATTCGCTGGGCTGGTCACTTGACTCGCATGCCAGATCACAGGCTCCCTAAACGAATTTTTTACAGCGAACTGCGTTGTGGTAAACGCTCCCAAGGTGGCCAGAGGAAACGTTTTAAAGACACTCTGAAAATTTCACTGAATGCTTTTGGAATTCATCATGACACCTGGGAGGCTGCAGCCAGAGACCGAAATTCGTGGCGTGCATCATTGCACAAAGGTGCAGTCATTTGTGAGGCAACCAGGACTGCAAGAGCTGTGAAGAAAAGGCAGGACAGAAAAACCACTGCAGGAAATCCTCCTCCAGAGACGTCAAGCATTCTTTGCCCACATTGTCAAAGAACATTTCGAGCCAAAATAGGCCTTATCAGCCATCTTAGAACCCACGGCCCCACACCTTCAACCCCACTGGATGAAATGAATGGTCATCATCATTCTTGATGGACAAACAACAACAACATTAAGAGAGGTGTGAGACAGGGATGTGTAATGTCTCCAGATCTGTTTTCCCTGTACAGTGAAAATATTTTCAGAAATATTGAAAATATGGAAGGAATCAACATTGGGGGACGATGCATCAATAACATTAGATATGCAGATGATACAGTCTTGATTGCAGACAATGAACAGGATCTGCAAAATTTAGTAGATGCGGTTGTTACACACAGTGAACAACAAGGGTTAGAATTAAATTGTAAAAAGACACAGATTATGGTCGTCACTAGGAAGAACAAGTAACAGAGCACGCAGTTCTATGCAGCCGGTTTGGGAGGATTTATAAAACGATGGGATAAGTGCATCAATGTTGGTGGAAACTATGTTGAGAAATAAAGAACAAGTAAATGGGAATATTCTTCAACAAGTGAATAGGTACAATTATCTCGGAACAGTAATAACATCTGATGGGAGATGCCTTGAAGAGATTAGAACAAGGATCGCCATGGCAAAAGTAGCCTTTAGCAAGATGAAAAACATACTGACCAATAAAAAGATGTCAATTGAAACGAGAAAAAGAGTGTTGAGGTGCTACATAGAACCTGTACTTTTATATGGATGTGAAGCTTGGACAATGAGCAGCCAGGCTGAAAAACATCTGATGGCTGTAGAAATGTGGTTTCTGAGGAAAATGCAAAGAATACCATGGACAGCCAGAAAGACCAATGAACAAGTCCTTCAAGAAACAAATGAAGATCGTAAACTGATCAGAGATATTAGACGTAGACAGTCACAATTTTTTGGGCATGTTATGAGAAGAAATGATTTGGAGAACTTGGTGACAACTGGTAAGATCGAGGGGAACAGACCAAGGGGAAGACCTAGAAACAAGTATCTGGATGGCTTGGCCTTGTGGCATGTTCGAGACAGAAACACGGAACTGATCAACGACTCTGTTGATCGAGTGAGATGGCAGAACATGACCGCCCACGCTTACCGGCATGGCACATGATGGATGGATTGAAGCATTTATCCCATCGTTTTATCAGTCCTGCCAAACCGGCTACATAGAACTGCGTTCTTTGTTTTCATTTACCTGCCATCCCACAGAACTGTGTAACCTACTTATTGACTCGCCCTCGTAACGTTGCCTACCCAGCTATGCACAGCTTTACGGTATAAACATTTGCCAGCATAAACACTGAAAAACCACTTTGGCGGGAGATATTACACGAATGACGCCGAAGTTGAATGTGAAGTGAAAACGTGGTTTAGAAAACAGAGCACGCAGTTCTATGCAGCCGGTTTGGGAGGATTTATAAAACGATGGGATAAGTGCATCAATGTTGGTGGAAACTATGTTGAGAAATAAAGGGACAATGTATGTATAAAAATAAACTTGTTTCAAGTTGTTATCATATGTAGTTATTTTTCTACAGCCATTTGTGACTTACTTATTAACTTACCCTCGTAGTTAACTATGTGCGTACCTCGTAATTGCTGCTTTAAAGCGTAGCATAGGTTAAAGTAGTAACTGTGCAGAATAGAATGCGTTAAAATAACAACTACGACAGGTTTGATGTTGATAATAACGGACAGGGGCAGATGAGGGTAAAGTAACAAGTAAAAACAGAGTTGCTTTTATAACATTTGGGTGGGACTTTAGGGCGTAAAGTAACAACTAGGGCAGGGTGGTTTTACGTAACGTACGGCTCGCACAGTAGGTGGTATAGTAATAATTATGAAGAGGTAAATCTATGTAACATTTGACTGGGACAATAGAGGGGTATTGTAACAACTAGGATAGTGTGGGTTGTGTAACATTTGACTACGACAGTAGAGATAAAGTGACAAATATGGTGGGGGAGGGGGTATGTTATATATGTGTAGTAGAGGGTAAAGTAAGAAATAGAGGTAAGTCTGCTTTAAGTCATATAAGGCTGGAACTCTAGGAGCTAAATTAACATTTATGGTAGTTTGATTTAATGCAACATTTGGCTGGGACAATTTTGGCCAATGCGGCTACTCTTGCATTTGATGTCTATGAGGGTACAGACAGGGCAGAGATATGGAAAGTTTGGCTGCAGATTTACAGATGGCAGTAAACAGGGTGACAGCCTGGTGTAGGGACACAGGGGCAGTTATAAACCCAGGCAAGGCATCGGTTGTATGGTACTCCATGGATAACCGGATTGTGAAGGAAGATGTCCCATGTATTATATTTAATTGATGTCCTCTTAGTATAGAGAGCAAATTGAAGTATTTGGGTATCACCTTCGACAGATGTATGTCTTTTAAAGAGCATGTGGAGGCTTTGGTGGTGAAAGCTGGTAGGGACTTAATGCTTTGAGGACGATGGAAGCAACCGGGGTAGATCAGAGGATACTTTACAAGCTCTTCAGGAGTTAATAATTTCTGTCACTGAGTATGGTTCGGAGCTGCTGACAGCATCAAAGAGCCAGCTTGAAATGTTGGAGGGCATACAAGATGCGGCCATGCGGGTGATTCTGAGGTGCACAAAGGACACACCATTTACATGCACGAGGCATATCCTGGCGCTACCAACAATGACGGATAGGCATAGTGTCCTTCAGGCCAAATGGTACCTGAGAGTTGCTGCAGACAGGGATCACCCCTTGCATGAAGCCAAGGATATGGTCAAGGGTCATAGACTAAGACGAGGCAGGTCCTGGATGACACAGGCATAAGTATTTATACGTCAGGTTTGTGATCTAGAGACCATCAATCGTGAAAGAGAGTGGGTTGAAGTACCGGCAGACAGGACGGACTGGCACAATGTAATAGTAACACTGAGTCATGAGTGCAGAGAATGAGCAGCGGGCCGCGCAGAGTTTGAGATGCAACAACTGATCCAGAGTAATACACATCAAGGTGACTTAGTGATCTATAATGATCGGTCAGTGGTGAGAAACAGGTGGAGTGGTTGGGGTTTCATTGCGAAGGCTAATGGACGATTCTTGAAAAAGGAGAGTAAGGTATATAAGACTACGACCTCCAGCATGAGAATGGAGGTGGAAGCAGTCACAGCGGCATTCCGTTGGTTAGAGGAGACCACTGCAACACACGTTGCCTTCATCACAGACTCAAGGAGTATGCTTAGTAAATGAGTAATGAATGTTTCGTGTTGAATGGCTCACCTCGCTCCAGAGGTCTCAGATTGTAAGAATTATATGGATTTCTTTGCCCTGGCCATGCGGGAGAATGAACAGGCTGATAGGCTATGAGGGAATACACCTTATAGGTGGTCGATTACCTATTGACAAGGGAGAGGTGGCCGTGCGCCTATGGGACCAGGTAGAGAAGGTGGAAGGACAGATTGAGAACCCGTATGTGGAAAGGATGAGTTTGCGGGGGGATTGGCAGGGGTTCTGGTAGAATCTCAAAAAGAAAGGGAAGACCAGGAGAACTTTCAATTAGATAACGGTGGGAACGATTAGTAGCGTGACTCTTCGCTGGCTGTTGAACGAGGGGACGGATCCCAAATGGGAATGTCCTGAGAACAGCGATGTCAGTTCTTAGCTGAACTCAACTCAACGTAGCTGGGACAATAGGAGGCAAAGTAACAACAAGGATAGTGTGAAGTTATGTAACATGTGGCTGTGGTAAAATGATGTGTTAGGATAGTGCAGTTATTACAGCATCAATATATATATAATATTTTTTTTGCATAACCCTTAAAGGTCGTTGCAGTCAACATCAGCATTTTTCAGCTGCTGTTGATGTACTAGGCAAGATTACGCTCAGTAGTTTGCCATTGCTTTCTGAGCGACCTGGCTCACATACCCCTAAGTTACCAACGCGGCGAGAACCGCTACCAATTCTCGTGCAGGTTATATATTATATTATATTATATTATATATATTATATTATATTATATTATATTATATTATATAGTGATATTATATTATATTATATTATATTATATTAAATTATCTTATATTATATTATATATATAGTGTATTATATTAATTATTTTATATTATATTAATTTTTATTAATTAAAATATAATATAATATAATACACCTATATAATATAATATAATATAATATAATATAATATAATATAATATAATATATATAATACACTATATAATATAATATAATATAATATAATATAATATAATATAATATAATATAATATAATATATAACCTGCACGAGAATTGTTAGCGGTTCTCGCCGCGTTGATAACTTAGGGGTATGTGAGCCGGTCGCTCAGAAAGCAATGGCAAACTACTGAGCGTAATCTTGCCTAGTACATCAACAGCAGCTGAAAAATAATGCTGATGTTGACTGCAACGTCGTTTAAGGGGTATGCAAAAAAAAATATATATATATATTGATGCTGTAATCAATGAACTATCCTAACACATCATTTTACCACAGCCACATGTTACATAACTTCACACTATCCTTGTTGTTACTTTACCTCCTATTGTCCCAGCCACGTTGAGTTGAGTTCAGCTAAGAACTGACATCGCTGTTCTCAGGACATTCCCATTTAGGATCCGTCCCCTCGTTCAACAGCCAGCGAAGAGTCACACTACTAATCGTTCCCACCGCTATCTAATTGAAAGTTCTCCTGGTCTTCCCTTTCTTTTTTGAGATTCTACCAGAACCTCTGCCAATCCCCCCGCAAACTCATCCTTTCCACATACGGGTTCTCAATCTGTCCTTCCACCTTCTCTACCTGGTCCCATAGGCGCACGGCCACCTCTCCCTTGTCAATAGGTAATTGACCACCAAAAAGGTGTATTCCCTCATAGCCTATCAGCCTGTTCATTCTCCCGCATGGCCAGGGCAAAGAAATCCATATAATTATTACAATCTGAGACCTCTGGTGCGAGGTGAGCCATTCAACACGAAACATTCCTTTCTCATTTACTAAGCATACTCCTTGAGTCTGTGATGAAGGCAACGTGTGTTTCAGTAGTCTCCTCTAACCAACGGAATGCCGCTGTGACTGCTTCCACCTCCATTCTCATGCTGGAGGTCGTAGTCTTATATACTTTACTCTCCTTTTTCAAGAATCGTCCATTAGCCTTCGCAATGAAACCCCAACCACTCCACCTGTTTCTCACCACTGACCGATCATTATAGATCACTAAGTCACCTTGATGTGTATTACTCTGGATCAGTTGTTGCATCTCAAACTCTGCGCGGCCCGCTGCTCATTCTCTGCACTCATGACTCAGTGTTACTATTACATTGTGCCAGTCCGTCCTGTCTGCCGGTACTTCAACCCACTCTCTTTCACGATTGATGGTCTCTAGATCACAAACCTGACGTATAAATACTTATGCCTGTGTCATCCAGGACCTGCCTCGTCTTAGTCTATGACCCTTGACCATATCCATGGCTTCATGCAAGGGGTGATCCCTGTCTGCAGCAACTCTCAGGTAACATTTGGCCTGAAGGACACTATGCCTATCCGTCATTGTTGGTAGCGCCAGGATATGCCTCGTGCATGTAAATGGTGTGTCCTTTGTGCACCCCAGAATCACCCGCATGGCCGCATCTTGTATGCCCTCCAACATTTCAAGCTGGCTCTTTGATGCTGTCAGCAGCTCCGAACCATACTCAGTGACAGAAATATTAACTCCTGAAGAGCTTGTAAAGTATCCTCTGATCTACCCCGGTTGCTTCCATCGTCCTCAAAGCATTAAGTCCCTACCAGCTTTCACCACCAAAGCCTCCACATGCTCTTTAAAAGACATACATCTGTCGAAGGTGATACCCAAATACTTCAATTTGCTCTCTATACTAAGAGGACATCAATTAAATATAATACATGGGACATCTTCCTTCACAATCCGGTTATCCATGGAGTACCATACAACCGATGCCTTGCCTGGGTTTATAACTGCCCCTGTGTCCCTACACCAGGCTGTCACCCTGTTTACTGCCATCTGTAAATCTGCAGCCAAACTTTCCATATCTCTGCCCTGTCTGTACCCTCATAGACATCAAATGCAAGAGTAGCCGCATTGGCCAAAATTGTCCCAGCCAAATGTTGCATTAAATCAAACTACCATAAATGTTAATTTAGCTCCTAGAGTTCCAGCCTTATATGATTTAAAGCAGACTTACCTCTGTTTCTTACTTTACCCTCTACTACACTTATATAACATACCCCCTCCCCCACCATATTTGTCACTTTATCTCTACTGTCGTAGTCAAATGTTACACAACCCACACTATCCTAGTTGTTACAATACCCCTCTATTGTCCCAGTCAAATGTTACATAGATTTACCTCTTCATAATTATTACTATACCACCTACTGTGCGAGCCGTACGTTACGTAAAACCACCCTGCCCTAGTTGTTACTTTACGCCCTAAAGTCCCACCCAAATGTTATAAAAGCAACTCTGTTTTTACTTGTTACTTTACCCTCATCTGCCCCTGTCCGTTATTATCAACATCAAACCTGTCGTAGTTGTTATTTTAACGCATTCTATTCTGCACAGTTACTACTTTAACCTATGCTACGCTTTAAAGCAGCAATTACGAGGTACGCACATAGTTAACTACGAGGGTAAGTTAATAAGTAAGTCACAAATGGCTGTAGAAAAATAACTACATATGATAACAACTTGAAACAAGTTTATTTTTATACATACATTGTCCCTTTATTTCTCAACATAGTTTCCACCAACATTGATGCACTTATCCCATCGTTTTATAAATCCTCCCAAACCGGCTGCATAGAACTGCGTGCTCTGTTTTCTAAACCACGTTTTCACTTCACATTCAACTTCGCGTCATTCGTGTATATCTCCCGCCAAAGTGGTTTTTCAGTGTTTATGCTGGCAAATGTTTATACCGTAAAGCTGTGCATAGCTGGGTAGGCAACGTTACGAGGGCGAGTCAATAAGTAGGTTACACAGTTCTGTGGGATGGCAGGTAAATGAAAACAAAGAACGCAGTTCTATGTAGCCGGTTTGGCAGGACTGATAAAACGATGGGATAAATGCTTCAATCCATCCATCATGTGCCATGCCGGTAAGCGTGGGCGGTCATGTTCTGCCATCTCACTCGATCAACAGAGTCGTTGATCAGTTCCGTGTTTCTGTCTCGAACATGCCACAAGGCCAAGCCATCCAGATACTTGTTTCTAGGTCTTCCCCTTGGTCTGTTCCCCTCGATCTTACCAGTTGTCACCAAGTTCTCCAAATCATTTCTTCTCATCACATGCCCAAAAAATGTTGACTGTCTACGTCTAATATCTCTAATCAATTTACGATCTTCATTTGTTTCTTGAAGGACTTGTTCATTGGTCTTTCTGGCTGTCCATGGTATTCTTTGCATTTTCCTCAGAAACCACATTTCTACAGCCATCAGATGTTTTTCAGCCTGGCTGCTCATTGTCCAAGCTTCACATCCATATAAAAGTACAGGTTCTATGGAGCATCTCAACACTCTTTTTCTCGTTTCAATTGACATCTTTTTATTGGTCAGTATGTTTTTCATCTTGCTAAAGGCTACTTTTGCCATGGCGATCCTTGTTCTAATCTCTTCAAGGCATCTCCCATCAGATGTTATTACTGTTCCGAGATAATTGTACCTATTTACTTGTTGAAGAATATTCCCATTTACTTGTTCTTTATTTCTCAACATAGTTTCCACCAACATTGATGCACTTATCCCATCGTTTTATAAATCCTCCCAAACCGGCTGCATAGAACTGCGTGCTCTGTTACTTGTTCTTCCTAGTGACGACCATAATCTGTGTCTTTTTACAATTTAATTCTAACCCTTGTTGTTCACTGTGTGTAACAACCGCATCTACTAAATTTGCAGATCCTGTTCATTGTCTGCAATCAAGACTGTATCATCTGCATATCTAATGTTATTGATGCATCGTCCCCCAATGTTGATTCCTTCCATATTTTTCAAATTGTCTGAAAATATTTTCACTGTACAGGGAAAACAGATCTGGAGACATTACACATCCCTGTCTCACACCTCTCTTAATGTTGTTGTTGTTTGTCCATCAAGAATGATGATGACCATTCATTTCATCCAGTGGGGTTGAAGGTGTGGGGCCGTGGGTTCTAAGATGGCTGATAAGGCCTATTTTGGCTCGAAATGTTCTTTGACAATGTGGGCAAAGAATGCTTGACGTCTCTGGAGGAGGATTTCCTGCAGTGGTTTTTCTGTCCTGCCTTTTCTTCACAGCTCTTGCAGTCCTGGTTGCCTCACATATGACTGCACCTTTGCGCAATGATGCACGCCACGAATTTCGGTCTCTGGCTGCAGCCTCCCAGGTGTCATGATGAATTCCAAAAGCATTCAGTGAAATTTTCAGAGTGTCTTTAAAACGTTTCCTCTGGCCACCTTGGGAGCGTTTACCACAACGCAGTTCGCTGTAAAAATTCGTTTAGGGAGCCTGTGATCTGGCATGCGAGTCAAGTGACCAGCCCAGCGAATCTGATTCTTCATCAGTAGAGTGTGGATACTGGGCATGGATGCTCTTTCTAGGACTTCAGTGTCTGGAATCTTGTCTTGCCATTTAATCTTCAGTAGCTTCCTTAGGCAGACTGTGTGGAAGTGGTTTAATTTCCTAGCGTGTCGCTGATAAACAGTCCAGGTTTCACAAGCATATAGCAGTGTGGATAATACAACTGCTTTGTAGACTTTTAGCTTTGTTTGCAGGCTTATTCCAGTTCTGTCCCATACATTCTTGTACAGTCTGCCAAAGGCTGCACTGGCCTTGGAGATTCTTGCATTCACTTCGTCATCGATTGTGGCAGCTTGTGACACGGTGCTGCCAAGATAGGTGAATTTGTCCACAACACTTAGTCTATGATCATTCACTTTGATATTCGGCACAGTGTGATTATTCCCTGGAGCTGGCTGGTACATAACTACAGTCTTCTCCAAGTTGATATTGAGCCCAAAGTTGGCACAGGCATGTGAGAAAGCTGAAACATTATGTTGCATGTCCGCCTCTGAGTTGGCGTATAGAGCGCAATCATCAGCAAACAGGAGCTCTCTGACTGTGCCGCTGTTAATTTTGGTTTTAGCTTTCAGCCTTCTGAGATTGAATAACTTTCCATCCATACGGTAGTTGATGTCTATTCCAATGTCGTCGTTCTCGAAGGCATTCATCAACATGGCTGAAAACATGAGGCTGAACAGTGTTGGTGCCAGGACACATCCTTGCTTCACTCCATTGGTGACAGGAAAGGGTTCAGACAGTTCACCATTTTCCTGTACTCTTGCCTGCATGCCGTCATGAAATAGCCGCACTATTTGGACAAACTTTCGTGGACAGCCATATTTTGCCATAATCTTCCACAGTCCTTCTCTGCTGACTGTATCAAAAGCCTTGGTAAGGTCAATGAAAGTGGAGAACATTTCGCAGTTCTGTTCCTGACATTTCTCTTGCAGCTGCCTTGCAGCGAAAATCATGTCAACAGTTCCACGTTCTTTTCTGAAGCCACATTGACTCTCAGGAAGAAGACCTTGATCGAGATGGGCTGTGAGGCGATTGAGAAGAATTCTGGCGAGTATCTTCCCTGCAATTGAAAGCAAGGAGATGCCTCGGTGGTTGTCACAGGATTGGCGGTTTCCTTTACGTTTGTAAAGGTGGACTATTGACGCGTCCTTAAAATCTTGTGGCATGGTCTCGTTCATCCATATGTTTGTGAAGACTTGGTGAAGCTGCTCTGTTAGGACCGGCCCACCTGCCTTGTATATCTCTGCTGGGATGGAGTCAGGACCAGGTGCCTTGCCGCTGGAGAGTTGCTGGATGGCTTTGTTTATTTCCACTATGGTTGGCAGGTCATCAAGTGTCCTCATTGGTGGGAACTTGAGGAAGGGAGTTGATGGTTTCATCATCGAAGAAGGAAGTTGCATTTAAGATTTTTCTGAAATGCTCTGCCCAGCGTTGGAGGATTTCTTCTTATCGGACCAATGTTCCCCCTCTGCAATGAGGAGGGGAACTATGCCTGGTGATGAAGGACCATAGACCCCCTTTCAGTGAGTCGTAGAAGTTTTTCATATCAGTCTGTCAGCAAAGCCCCGAATTTCATTTAGCTTTGCTGCTCAGCCAGGAGTTTCCCCCATGTGCGAAGTTTCTGCTGCAATACTCTCTGAATGTTCTTGAAAGCATCTTTTTTAAAGTTGACTTTGGGTCATTCAAATGTCCCTTTAGGAGAAGATGTTTCTCGGCCAGCAATTGGGGTTTATGTCTTCGGAATTTTCATCAAACCAGTCTTTATGCTTTCGGGGGGTGGCCCAGGATTTCCATAGCAGTGTTGTAAATTTGTCCTTTAGGGCTCTCCATTCTGTTTCTGTATCCTGTTTAGCTTCAGCATTGGGCTTGAGGCGGTCTTCCAGCATATTTTCAAAAGATGCTGCATTTTCTTGCTGTTTAGGCGGGTGACATTTAGCTTTGTTTGCATTTTTGCCCCTTGAGGACGCCGTGGTGGCCTGTGTGGATGTTCATTTTCGAGACAATGAGACGATGGTCTGTCCAACATTTGGCACCCCCACATGGATTTTGTCACCGAACGTCTTGGGCTGTCACTCCTCCTGACGATGACATAGTCAATGAGGTCCAGTGTTTCGAGCGAGGGTGCATCCACGATGTCCCATTTTTTCATGGGGGGACGGAAAATTTTGTTCGTAATCAGGAGATCATGTTCGGCACATGTCTGAAGGAGGCGGAGTCCATTGCTGTTACAATTTCCGACTCCATGCTTTCCAATAATGCCACTCCAAGAGGTGGTGTCCGTGCCTACTCTGGCATTGAAATCCCCCAAAGGGGTATAAGTTTGTCTCCTTTGGGAACAGATGTTAATACATTTTGCAGGTCCTCATAGAACTTGTTCTTGACATCATCTTCGTTTGGGCATAGTTGGTGCGTAGACACTCACAATGGTTGCGTGCTTCCTTCCAAATTTAGCAGAGGCAACTTCATGGTCATGAGCCTGTCGTTTATAGCCTTTGGAAATCCAGTAATTTGCCGACCAGGGCCGACTTAATGGCAATCCCACACCGGATTGGGTCTTTCCTCGCTTTTCCTTCCACTCCAGAAAAATGTGTAGCCGGCACCAATTTCACAGATTTGCCTTCTTCTGCAAGTCGTGTCTCGCTCAAGGCTGCAATGTCGATGTTGTACCTGCCCGAGCTCTCTCCCAATCAGTGCTGTTCGTCTCTCTGGACCCGACGCGCCGTCTCTGTCAAGTAGGGTGCGTACATTCCAAGTTCCAATTGTTAAGGGAATATGGTTTACTCTTTTAGCTTTGCTTGTTTATCTTTCTTTGTATGTCGACCCCAGTTAGGGTACCCACCAACCGCGGCTAGCTGGTTAGGTAGTGATGAAGCAGACAATGTTTAGGGAAACCCTTTTTTAGCCCCTTCCTCATGCTATGGAGGTGAGCAGTGTGTTCCTATAGAGGGCTGCTCAGTCGCTCAGGGGGCTGCCGAATCCCCCTGCTGCTCCGGTCAGTAGAAGACGACCATATGGCCTGAGCCCCCTGTGTGCAGGTCTGCGACTACGGCTGCCAGCGTACCCACGCCTGCCGCTTGCCCCTCGCCCCTCGCCACAGGGCTTGAAAGGTGATAAGGACGTTGGATGAAGAATGACTTGCGCGATGACTTGGATTAAAGTGAGGAAGAGTTGCGCAATTCGTCGACCTCACTCTCTCGCCTGAGTCCATCTGAGTCCAGTGGCAAGACAAGTCGAGACGATTGGAGACGAATACAGGTGCAGTGGATGACCAGGGCGCTCTACGTGCCTTGCCGTGCTCATTACGTTCCACAACGCTTTGCAGGTAAACGCCGTTTTGCCCGTTGAATCAAGAATGATTTTTTCCCGGCAGTCTCCCGAACCTGTCTTCACATGCTGGGTAGGCATACCCTAGTTTACCTTTTGGGTTTTGACACCAAATCGGATCCCCATGCCGGGTTTAGCCAGCCTCTCACAGCTGTTCCCCGGGGGGTGGCCGCTGTCGCATGCTGACAGCTACTAGGAGCCACAGGCACGAGTGGGTGTCAGACTTGGACCAGTGGGGGAGGGGTCCTGAAAGGACAGAGAGCCATCCTTCCCAAAAGGTGCTACCAATGCCTGACCCCCCGTACCCCCCATACCCCCCCCATACAACCCCCCCGTACCTCTCAAAAAGGCTGATATGGTTACATCAATATTGCATCAATATTGGGGGAATTATTTTGAGAAAAAAAGGGGACAATGTATGTATAAAAAATAAACTGGTTCAAGTTATTATCATATTTTGTTTTTTCTACAGCCATTTGTGATTTACTTATTAACTTACCCTGTACTTTTGCTCTCAAAAAGGTGATAGACAAGTAATTATAGCGCTAGGGTTGGAGAGACAACAGGATATAAAAGGCTCCCACAAAAAATTCCAGACTGTTGTTTTAAGAAAACTGTCTTTGAAAACGTGAACTCCAATGTAGTTCCACGTCCCGTATCACGTTTGTGGTTTACGTGTAAGAAACCCGTTGTTTTCCTCGAGGTGAAGTGTAATTCTCTGAAACCCCTTTTTTTGAACTTACCACATGAGCCTGAATCAAAATTTTCACACACTTATGGTGGGTCTTTTTTTCTTTTCTTTCTTTTTTTCGCTCTTTCTTTCCATTCGTATTTATGTTTTCTTTTTTCCTCTCTGTATTTTTTTTTTTTTCGTGTTTGTTTATTCTATCCGTTTTTGCTACTTTGGGTTTTCTTTCTATTTTCGCGTCTTATTTACTATTTTCTTTATTTGTTACACGTTTGACTGTCTGTCAATTTTATTTTTTTCGCACCTGCTCCCTGATTTCCCTTTTTTCCGTCTTTATGCTTCTTTATTTACTTATTGTTTTACTAAATGTTTGTTTGCCTTTCTTTTATCTTTTCTCTTTTTAATGTTTACCTTTTTTTCTTTCTTTTTTTCTTTTTTTTTTTTTCTTTCTTTTTTTTTTCTTTTTTTTCGTTCTTTCTTTCACCCTTAATAACTATACTTTGAAAAAAGAAACTATTATGTAACTATTTGCGTGTTGTTTAGCTTATGGTTACCATTTCTCTTATTTTTTTTCGTCTTTCTTTGCCTTGTGTTTTACCCCCAGTCTTCCTTCTTAGTTTACATTCCCCCTGCCTTCATTCGTTCCCCATATTTTCTTCTTTTCTTAATTTCTTTCTTTATGTCCAATGTGCTTACTTTCTTTCCCTTTCTTTCGGGCTTCTCATGACATCCCAAAGAGGTGGACTGTTTTCTTCAGATGGGGCTAACCAGCTTTTCTTTGTGAGTTAGCTAGTTCTTAGTGATTTTAGTTAGTTTGATCTAGATATCATCATTGCTCTTTCTATCCTCCACAGTGTTCTCATCATTCCTCTATAGAACAACACCTCCTAGTTTCCCCCATAATTCCTCACTTGTCTGCTTTTTGTAAAACGGGTCACTTACCTACACCGGGATCGGCTCATTATAGCTCTTAAGAACTTGTTTTTTCAACTCGACTGACAAAGATCAATCAATCAATCATGTGCCATGCGGAAAGCGTGGGCGGTCATGACTCGCCATTTCACTCGATCACCAGTGTCGTGGATCAGCTCAGTGTTCCTGTCTCGTCCATGCCATGTGGCCAAGCCATCCAGGTATTTTCCTCTCGGTCTTCCTCTTGGTCTGTGTCCCTTCGATCTTGCCAGTTGTCACTAAGTTCTCCAATCCATTTCTTCTCATAACATGTCCAACAAATTTTGACTGCCTACGTCTAATTTCTCTAATCAGTTTATGATGTTCATTTGTCTCCTGTAGTACTTGGTCATTGGTTTTTCTGTCTGTCCATGGTATTCTTTGCATTTTCCTCAGAAACCACATTTCTGCAGCCATCCGATGTTTTTCAGCTTGACTGCACATTGTCCAAGTTTCACATCCATACAAAATAACAGGCTCTATGTATCCCCCTCAACACTCTTTTTCTCGTTTCAATTGACATCTTTTTATTGGTCAGAATGTTTTTCATCTTGCTAAAGGCTACTTTCGCCATGGCAATAATATTGCAGAAAATATTCTTCATCTTATAAAATGCGTCTTTGCTTAGGCTATTCTACATTTAACTTTCTTAATGCATATGCTGTGAATTTCGCGTGGAAAGCTTTTACATCTGTCCGCTGTTGTTGAAGCGTGAATGAATGTTCGAAAAGATGGCGGCCATCTGTTGCTGAATTCACGGGTTTTGCTTTTTCGGTTCACGAGTGCATTTTCCAGGAGAATTTTGGGAGTCATCGCTGGAGCTACGGAGTTCATGCTTTGTGCGGCGCTTTCGGCGAGTCACCCTGGGAAAGAGACCGAGCCATATGGGATAAAACCAATGAAGTTGCTATAATGACTGCCACTTCCATCGACGATGAACTTATTTTTCGTGGAGGACATTTTTGTTGGCATTCTGGGGGCCGTCATTATGCAGTGTACCTGTGCGGGTTGTTGGCAGCCGAGACCACTGTCTTTTCCATTTTTACATTGAGCAGTGAGGAGCATTTTTTGTGATATTCACTGGCATAGGAATGGAGCATAATGGGGGCGCCCGTTTGGGGAAGTTGGAACCGCGACTAACAACTAGTGCTTGCTACTACAAATAGTACTTGTTACTACAGATAGTACTTAGTGAGTGTACTGAAGTGATTTTCCGTGGGGGTTAGCTTTCCCTACTACAAGTGTCCCGCCATCAGGCAAACCCACTCCGATTTCGAGGTACTTGTAGTTTACTTCCCCCAAGTCAAGGACGAGAAGTCAACATTTAATCCAGTGACTGGCGTTGTGCAAAGAAACCACAACGTCTCGGTCACCAGAGAAAGCTTTTACGCGAGCGCGTTAAACCCTCTCTCCACGTCGATCTCCACACAGATGGATACGCAGAGGGAGCAATGAGCACAAAGAATTAGCCATCTTAAGACGCAACAGTGGCAAAATCACCCGAAAGACTATTCCAGTTGGAAAGACAGCATCCAGATTCAGAGAAGTATATGTTGCATTACCTCATGCTCTGATAATCTTCAAAATATTACATCAAACGCCACAAGAGTTCTTCGATGTGTGCGAATCTCTCCTGGAGTCAGTGCAAAAAGCTAGAAATTAGAAACTGCTGTATGGAACACATAGAGAGCAAAACATCATCCACATGTCTTCAGCTGGTGCCCTCTAGTGACTACATTGCCATTGTAGAATTATTGAGATTGATAGAACTGATGTCTTGTCTAAAATTAACAGCAGAATGGAACAGTTCAACTGTTAAAGCGGGAAGCAAAAAGCATAATCATCATTTAATGCGCCTCTCATTGTAAGAAAAATAGAGACTTTTACAACAGATCAGACACTCTACTAACTTCTACGGCGAAAGTAAACATGCATCTTCCACATAAAGACCGCTCATTGCAGACTACTTGGCCATCTACATCATCTTAAAACTCACACACAGATAAATGTCCTTGTGGACACAGCATTCGAAACTCGGGACACATGAAGATCTCCTTTACGGGCGATTAAAGAAGACTGCTCCAATACTGGCTATCTCACAAGGCAGAAAGAAACCAGCCAACAATGAGTCAACATTGAAACTGTCCTACAAAAGGCTGGCATGGGTGTTGTGGGATTATACTCCACTAGGAGTCTCAAGGGCAAATGACGAAGAAGAGGAGGATGAGGAAGAAGAAGAAGAAGAAGAAGAAGAAGAAGAAGAAGAAGAAGAAGAAGAAGAAGAAGAAGAAGGTCACATCTTTCAGGACTATCAGATATACAGAGGTCTAAGATAAATGTTTGTTTAAGCGAGATGGAAAGCGGGTGTTTGGTGGGGGGGGGGGGGGTGGGTGGGTGGGGTGTAAAGATAAGCGGATCGACTTCATTGCACCATGTTTTATCCTCACTTGGCCCTGTCTCTTTCCGCAGAGCGGCCTGTAGAAAGTGCCCACATAGCAAGAACTCCAATTTCAGCGACGATCTCCAAGAGCAAATGACACTCGAGAAAATGACACTGATGAACTGAATGACGGAGTCCAGGAACTAAGCCACCACCTTGGGAGAACAAGGCAGGCGGTTTAACCTGAGACCTACGATAGCACCTGGCCAGTGAGGCATGAGCTGTGGCAGAAGTTTAGAGGCTCCCGTAGTCGTTTGGAGAAGTCGAAGAGAACAATTTGCCAGGTTGGTGTTTCCGGGAAGTTTCGTTGGACATGCCACTGTCATAAAATGGAGATCTCATCTCGCTGTTCTATCGACAGTTGCGCACCCCATCTAGTTCAACCAGAAGAGCCACGGGCATTCCGTTTGGCTTTCAATATACGAGGGGGATTCACATGAAAACCTCAAAAGTGTGATATCAATTACAATAACCATGACATTGTCTTGTAACCTGTCCCTATTGTTGTTAATATTTTCAAGAGCGTTAAGCACGTGACATCACGGTGCAGACGAACACAGTGCCGTCATAAGGACAGTTTATGGATGGCCGCCCCACTCTTGACATGCACCATAGATGAGCAGCTTTCTGTTATCCGTGTTTTGATCAGTGAAGGCTTGAAACCTATAGAAATTCATCGTCAAATGTGGGTCCAGTATGGTGATGCATGCCTGTCAGTCCAGCAAGTGTATGAGTGGAATAGGAAGTTTAAAAACGGCGTGACTACTGTTTCAGACGGTTAATGACCGGGTGAGGCACACTAAGTACTGACACCAAAGAATTTTATTCTACAGGAACCCAAATACTTTATAGGCGCTGGAGGACTTGTATTGCACGCAGTGGTAAATACATCGAAAAATTATACATTTGTTATTGAAGTTTTCATTATATGATCACAAACAAAAATAAAAACAGTTGAGGATTTTATTTGAGGCCCCTACACATAAACAGCAAGCACAATAAACGATATTAATACCTTGGCCAATATAATTATTCAGCTTGTATATGTTGACACTTCAAGATCATTAGCTCTACAGTTATTGTATTTCCTCTAGAATATTCCCGATCCCGCTGCAATCACGTATGTTGTATTATATTATATATTATCTATCAACGTACTTATCTGCTTACGTAGCGGCCTGCCTGCCCGTACACTTACCTAATAACTACCCACCCACTTACCTACTGATCTGCCTATTTATATACCTGCCCGCCTGTCGGTCTAAATATTGGTAGGGTCGTCCTGTTTATGCTTCTGCCGTTATTATCTAAAATTGTAATTAAGAAAGATTTAACGGAATTATAGCGCGTGTTTCGTCGTCGTCCTCGTCGTTGTCGTCGTTGTTGTTGTTGTTGTTCGCATATCCTTTACAGGACATCGCTGTCATCATCAGCATCTTCCAGTTGATTGTTGATTTCTTGACAAGATTACGCTAACTAGTTTGCCATTGCTTTCTGAGCGACCGGCTCACATACCCCATAAGTTACTGTCGCGGAGAAAACCGCTACCGATTCTCGCGCACGTCACCTTATTCACGATAGTATACGGGATTACAGAGAAAGTCGTGCAACGCGTAGACCAGCGAGTTTAATAAAATTGTAATAATACATGGGAAATAATCAAATGGAAACGTTTAGTTTACAAGCGATAAGTATTATCTCCCTTAATAAGGTTGAACGCCTACAAAAGCGGTGTTGGCATGTCATTAGGCGACTTGGCAGTCGTCGCCGGAGCCACCGAGTTCTTGCCTTATGCGACGCTTTCGGCACCCTCCCTTGGGAAAGAGACCAAGCCATATGTAATAAAACCTGGTGCAATGAAATCTATTCTCTTCCTATTTTTATGTCTTTAGGCACAATAAATATAAGGGACATTAATTTGAAACCCGTTCCAATGGCTTTATTACAAAAGCATGAAAGAAACAGTACTAGGTGTGGTAGAATTAAACAAAGCATTCATTTTGAATGAATTATGCACCATAGGTTAGTCAGAAAAAGTCCCCTTAGTTATTCAGGCAAGCATCCCATTGCTTAGGTAGGCGACGAATGCCGTCCGCAAAAAAGGATTGTGGAAGCTCACTGAACAAAGTGTTTACAGCGTTCATTTGCGTCTGCATCTGTGTGAAATCGTTGCCCCTTGAGAGCTTTTTTTAGAGGTCCGAACAAATGAAAATCACATGGTACAAATCAGGACTATAGGCTGGATGTTGCAGAATTTCCCACTTCTACCTTTCTAATGCTTCCTGCACAATCTTTGCGACATGCGGACGTGCATTATCGTGCAACAAAATCACACCGCGAGAAAGCATGCCGGGTCGTGTATTCTTTATGGCTATTTGCAGCTTGTCTAGTGTTTGCAAATAGTGGGTAGAGTTTATGTTAATACCAGGTTCTTTAAAGTCGGCCAACAATAGAACTTAATGATAAAAAAATGCGCTCAGCTGAAACCTGTAACTTGAATTTTTTTTTTTTTTTTGGCTTTTGGTGAGCCAGCATGCTTCCATTGCATGCTCTCTCGTTTGCTGCTTGGCTCAAAGTGGTGACACCATGATTCATCGCCTGCCAATATGCGGAAGAGAAATGCACCACCCTCCACTCTGTAACGCAGCAAGTGGTTCAAACACCATCCCATGCGTTCCTCTTTTTGGTGGTCTGTCAACTTCCGTGGTACCCACTGTACGAACAACCTTTTGAATTGTCCCATTTGACATATTAAATTCTTTCGCTAGCGACATCCGTATACCCATTGTACGAACAACCTTTTGAACTGTCCCAGTTGACACATTAAATTCTTTCGCTAGCGGACATATGCTTCGACAACGGTTCATCTGTACTGCTGCATCAGTTTTGGCGATGTTTTTTTTTTCTGTTGCAACAATATGCGCTTGACCCGGCCGTCGGAGATCTGTCGTGAACTGACGTTCTTTCCGAAACATTCGTGCCCAGTCTGTCACTGTTGTCTTCGACAAATTTGTTACCATATGCTGCCTGCATTCTTCGATGAATGTCCACTGGTCGACATCCTTCAAATGAAAGAAACTGAATCACCTCTCATTGGGCTTCTTTGGACGGATTTTGGATCAACTCGGCCATTTTCTCAACGGTCAGAAACAGAACCTATGCATCATGGTACGATTAGGACGGTCATTTTTATTCATTAGTCAGTACTTATCACATGACTATGACATGATCATGTTCAACGCACGCAGTTACTCGCGGTGCGACACGAACGGATTTCAAATTAACGCCCTTAATGCATATGTCTGTAGAATCGCCAAGATATGCAATTTCTCAACTGTAAATCAAGATAATAACACCACTTGTTGCAATAGATAATTAAAACCTATTCCTAATCATGTGATATCTTTCGCGAGTAGATGAATAATGCAAATTAAGATTAAAAATGCTTTTAAGAGCAGCAACACACTTCTTTCACGTTATCTAGTTCGTAGGCTATTTTCTTTCATTTACTCTCCACTTTTATAACTGGCGCGTCTGTGCAATGGTTAGGATAGTACGTTTACAATGACATGATCGCTGTCAAACGAGGGTTCGACGTCAGCTTTCGACGTTCCCTACTTGAGGGAACGACTGACCACCTATTTTCGGTGTGTTCTGGCCTAAAAAATTTGAACACATTAACATTTCACTCACACAGCAGGTTCTTACTACGGGGCTTGTTTATTCTCCATTCTTAAGAAAAACTATCATGTAAATATCTTTCGTTGGCTGGACTCTGGAGTTTGTGGTATGATATATCCTATAAATAAAGTAGTGATAACTGTAGTTCCACGGCCACACACACACATGCGCGCACGATTACATGACAAAAAAAAAAGGGGGACGTGTAGCGACAGCCTTAATTAGAAATTCAAACATGTAAACAACTGACAAGACAGAATATACACCGAAATAACTGTTATCGTCATCCTCCATTTCATTATCAGTCACACACGTGCGTGTGTTCATAGTTTGCCACCTCACATGATTACCATGAGGGCTCTTATGGAGAAGAGAGTCTGTCCTTGGTTGGCGAACTGGATGTCAGGTGTTCTGTATTCTCGCAGAATGGTTCTCCATGTGGTTACATGAAACTCTGAGCCATGTATCATAGCCCGTGGGCTACCACAGGGATTAACAATTTCACCTGTACTTTTCAATGTGTATACGAGCAAGATTGCAAATCTCGAAGCACCAGGGCCTGGGAGGATAGTAATATTTGCAGATGATGTTCCCGCATACAGACACGGAGGGGGGAGGGGGTGGACAGAAATCAAACTACTCAGGAGATGTAGCAGACAATGGACAACGTGACGGATTGGTGTACGGAGATAAATGCTGCCATTAACTCAGAAAAGGCGTCTGCTTTCTGGGCAATAGAATTGTTAAATCTGATCTCCCGAGCCTCACAATAAATGATAGAACTGTGAATAGAGAAAGCAGACCGAAGTACATGGGAAGCCCGTC
>JACEFZ010011048.1:5000-33814 GCA_014155875.1 Cepaea nemoralis | reverse complement strand
TTGGTCAACGACAGATAGCGTAGGCAGATAGGCAAAAAACCAGACTTCGACTGACTGGCCTAATGAATTAACAAATAAAAAAGGAAATGCTACGCATATAAAGTGCAGGAAAACCTGGTATATGTGAAGCGGGTTGAAAAGAGAGAAAAGAGATATAGATAATGAAGATAGTGTGCGAGACAGAGATATGAGAAAGATGTGTTGAAAGACATAAAAAAGTGATAAAGACAAGAAAGAGAGAGGGGGAGGGAGATAGAGAAGAAGAAGAAGAAGAAGAAGAAGAAGAAGAAGAAGAAGAAGAAGAAGAGAGAAGAGAGAGAGAGAGAGAGAGAGAGAGAGAGAGAGAGAGAGAGAGAGAGAGAGAGAGAGAGAGAGAGAGAGAGAGAGAGAGATGTCTGTATGCCTCCGAAGCAACGGAGTACGTGCTTTGTGCTCGATACTTTTGACAACGAGAGTGGTCACGTGGTTGAAAGAGACAGTGCCTTCCGTGTGTTGTTCAACACACAAAGTAGTCGATTGTTAAAGTTTGCTGAAGCTATACTAATCAACCTTCGTAAGCCGTCCTTGTGTAAGCAGAAAGACATGTTAGTCAGTTTAAAATTACCGTGGTAGACAATCGACATTACTGTGCGAACATGAGTATATTTCAGTTTGAAGGATTTATCTAATTAATTCACGTAAGTTGTGTGACTTTTGACAACAGCTAGCGGGGAGAGAATGAAGCGGAGGAGAAGAGGTAGGGGAGAGGGGGGAAGGAAAAGGAAGAAGAGGGCTGGAGCCAGAAGGGGTAGAAGGAAAACGGATCGTTTGGGACTCAAAAATGTGTGGGTTGAGTATTGGAATTGCCGTAGTGCAAAGCAACGAGGACCAATACTGGAGAAACTGGTACTAACTAAATTACACTCACTTTAAACAACACAATTCTAAATACCCAAAGAGATGAAGGATTGACTTTCACCCAATGAATTGCTGAAAAATAAAAAAAATAAAACATTGTCCGGCAAGGAAACGAACGATTGACATTTGACTTTCATCCAATTAATTGCTGAACAAATTTAAAAAAAAAAATGTCCGGCAAGGAAACGAACGATTGACGTTTGACTTTCATCCAATTAATTGCTGAACAATTTAAAAAACAAAAACAAAAAAATGTCCGGCAAGGAAACGAACCTCGAGCTCCCGCCCATCAGGCGGTGACACTATCAACTATGTCACTGACGACACGTTTTGCAATCAACGAAAATGTATAATATAGCCGCAAACTTACGTTCACGTGACCAGCCGTGCCCTGTGAATAGACACTTTACAGGGCCCTACGGGAATAATCACGTGACCAGCACATAGGGCCCTGCGAATAGACGCTTTGTTTATTCACAGGGCCCTACGAATAGACACTTCCTTATTGTATAGAAATTGGAGGGATGGTCAGACAGTAATGCACCATTTGGCAGAGAGAGAGAGAGAGAGAGGAGAGAGAGAGAGAGAGAGAGAGAGAGAGAGAGAGAGAGAGAGAGAGAGAGAGAGAGAGAGGACAGAGAGAGACAGTGACAGAGAGAGAGAGAGAGAGAGAGAGAGAGAGAGAGAGAAGAGAAGAAGAAGAAGAAGAAGAAGAGAAGAAGAAGAAGAAGAAGAAGAAGAAGAAAAGAAGAAGAAGAAGAAGAAGAAGAAGAAGAAGAAGAAGAAGAAGAAGAAGAAGAAGAAGAAGAAGAAGAAGAAGAAGAAGAAGAAGTCAAAGGCATTCGACTGTGTACAACATCATAAACTTTGGGAAATCATGAGGAATATGGGCTTTCCGTCACATGTAGTACAACTCAATAAAATTGTTCTATCTAGACCACCAAGAAGTGGTTAGAATTGATGGCTAGTCATCAGATTGGTCTGACATCAAGCACGGAGTCCATCAGGGCTGTGGCCTGTCACCTTATTTGTTTAACATGTACGCCGAAAATATAATGTGAAATGTCAAAGATGACACAACCAGGGAGCAATATGATGCCCTAAATATCGGTGTTCATGAAATAATAGAGATTCGATATGCTGACGATACAGTATTACAATCCACATCACAGAATGATATAGAAAACCTAATAACCTCAACCTAAAGAAATAGTGAAAATCACAGCTTATATCTTAACACAGCAAAAACAAAGATAATGCATACAGATAAAACTACTATGGAGAAAGAAATATATGTTAATGGGGAAAGATTGGAGTGGTGGAAAATTTCGAGTATCTTGTGCCATTGATTACCAACAATGGTGACACAATAAAAGAAATTAAACGACCACTATCAATTGCTTTTTAAAGACTAAAATAAATTATGGAGTGGAACAGATAGAACTACAAAGATTAGATATTAAAGAGCATTCATCTTTCACATTGCAACATACGCCTGTGAGACCTGGACACTTACTAAACAGACTGAAGAGCGCATAAATGCATTTGAATATAAATGTTATAGACGGGTTCTAAGAATATCTTGGGTAAAGAAAAGAACAAATGCATCCATACTTCAAGAGCTGAATATTGAAGAGGGTTGGCTATTAAAGACGATAAAACAAAGAAAATTGATATATTTTGGTCACTTGAAACGTCACGAAAGTTTGGAGAGAACAATAATGGAAGGGTATATGCCTGGGAAGAGTGGAAGAGGAAGGCCAAAGAGAAGATGGGTGCAGGATGTGGCGGATGATCTCCCGATGTGTGTATCAGACGCGGGACATCTTGCTTATGATCGAGAGGTTTTCCGGAAGGTTGTTATTTGAGCGAGGTTCTGCAAAGGACATGCTACTGAATGAATGAATGAATGAATGAATGAACGAACGAACGAACGAACGAATGAATGAATGAATGAATGAATGAATGAATGAATTCTTCTCTGGCTGCCTACGTAGCGCCACAGTTTGGGTTCACCCCTTTTGACTTGATATTCTTGCAATCTTATGTAAGTGCATATTCACAGTCAACACTTCATATATTCAGTCGGCCTGCATCTCTGAGAAATTGTTCAGCCCTAGTCCATTGTTACGTCGCTTTCCACAGAATCTCTGCCCGCAGGCTATTAGATTGTTGACTTACACTTACACCGGTGTGGCTTGGCACAAAAATGAAACTAATTTTTTTTGGTCAACCTTGGCCTCCTAAGAGACTCCATGCGCTATTTTCTAGGCACAAGCCATGTCGATCTTCATGCATGTTCTCCTGAGTCACTGAGAAAGTATGCCTTGGGTGAATGTCGGATATCTCCAGCCTGGAACTCTTCGCTTTACTTACTGCCATGACTGTCCATAGTAAGACAACTTGTTTTCAAAACGAAGACATCGTAGTTTTCCTTCGTAGTCCTAAAATCCCATGAGTTTTTGTTGATGACTACATCATTCTACAACATTCTAAATATCAAAGTCCCGAACTTCTGCCTCCACAGTTATCTGATCTGATGGTCTCCACCAACTGTCCATACCGATTCATAATGAACAGGCCGTACAGCACTCTGCTGACATTTGTATCCATTCTGCACCAGGTTCATGTGTCATTAAGAGAACAAACCCGTTGAATAATGTCCTCTTTTAACCTGCTGTCATTATTTTTCTTAATTTCATTATGTAGTAGACCTTGTTGTTGTTGTTGTTGTTGTTGTTGTTGTTGTTGTTGTTGCTGTTGTTGTTGTTGTTGTTGATTTGTTTGCACTGGTTCTGAAGTAGGCACGTATTCAGAAAATTCTTCTTCTGTCTCTGTCGCTTGTCGTCCCTGGTGGGAAAGTGGAATCAACAAGCACACGTGTTAATTATCCTCTTCTAGGTTTTCCTCTGCTGGTGGACCTTTGTCTACACCCCCCCCCCTTGTTTTTAAAGTCTTTTAATCACTATCTCTCTCTCTCTCTCTCTCTCTCTCTCTCTCTCTCTCTCTCTCTCTCTCTCTCTCTCTCTCTCTCTCTCTCTCTCTCTCTCTCTTCAACAGACAATACCCCTCTTCACGTTCCTTCAGCACATACCTCCACTAACACAGGTTTCGAACAAAATGATAAAACATTTATTGCAGAAAAGTGTCAGTTGAGTGTGCGATGTATGGGTGTGAATATATGTGATGTGATCTATCTTGAATGCGTGTCAGAATATAGTCTAGGATCAGTATCAGAGATTGTCCTCATTATACAGCCATTCGACGTCACCATTCACATAACAGGAAATAGCTCACCAAGGATTGTCTTTCTGCCTGATGCTGATTTTCTTCCCACTCTGTTCTGGAAACTCGTAAATAATATAGTATCCACGGATTTATTTTGGTTAGTTTTTGTCCTTCCTCCCACAGGTATAAATCCGTTCAATGGGAAATTATTATAGTTCAATGAATGTATGATTATCACTGTTTTCTTCACTTACGTATGGTTCTCTAGTTCTTCACGCACGATATAACGGTCGGTAATATATTCATGGTATTAAAGAAGATAAACACCGATTCAACCACATATAGTCTTTCCACTGCAGTTTGTCACTCATGGAAAAATGTTAATGCACGTTTTTTTGTCTTCCTTTAGGAATGGTTTATCGTACATAGTTCTGTTCGTCATTTGGCTATTGGTATTGAATACCTTCATTGAGCATCTCACGTAGATTGATGCAGTTAGTTTCGTTGGTCCTATTACTTCACACTAGTCTGACCAATTACTTATGTTCAGATTGGTAACCACTTTCAATGTCAAGTGCAGCGAAACTTATTTACTAATTCAGGCCTAGAATTAAACCACTTAATTCCATAAAGGAAAAGTGCGGGTCGACTTTACACAACCTAGACTTAGTGATATATATTCTATTTCGGCACTGAATTAAAGCTACACCCACCAGTCTTAAATGCAATCGTCAACTGATTTGAAAACTAATTTCAGTCTACATTTATTTGCTTGAACTACGTCACTTGTTTTTCTCTTAACCCATCAGCCTCTGTTCTTTTTCCGCGTTGTTTGATCTCCGTAATGAATGAATCACCCAAATAAACGAGAAGTAGATTGTGAGCTTTACTAAAACACGACTACAAGAGACAAATTGGACGTTGCGGCCAAAGCCTTCGTCAGCACAGGACAAACAAATACAAACCAACACAAAACTACATGAAACACACTATGACAATATTAAACTATTAAACTAATTAAAATAAAATGTACTCATCTGAATACTGTGTCCTAGCTTGGAAGGTCTGACACACGTAGGGCGCCAGTGGATCAATAGACCGGATGTATGGTACACGGGTCAAAGGTCAAGCGGGAAGGGAGTGGGGTGGAGACGCGCCCATGTGTGCGGAAAAGTGAAATTAGAGACCGGCAAAGATGTTACGGACGCAGATGACAATTAGCAATTATCGTTAAGCGCTCGAAACACAGCTGCGGAAACCTATATAGTGTTAGTACACACAGAGAGGCATGAGTGGCGGTCGTTCAGAAAATGATGGCAAAACACCGAACGTAAATCCGCCAAGAGAGTTGACTGTGATGTCATACAAAGGATCTGCACGTACCCAGATGGTGGACTGTAAGCTAGGGGTGGGAGGGGTGGGGTGGGAAGTTAAATGAAGCTGTGTTGGACATTAAGGCCGTGAGGGGAGAGTGTGCCCAACTGGAAGATGAGACGGTGTTCCAATGTCTTCCGATCCCGTTCGTGGGATGCGCATGATTTGATGGCCGTGACCTGTATGTCGGCTACGCCATGGTGGTCAGGACTGTTGAAATGTATGGATACTGGTTTCTGGGCGCCGCTGGTGATGTCAGAAAGATGTTGTCGAAATCTGTCCCCAAGACGTAATCCTGTCTCCCCGACATATCTCATGTCGCAACGTGTGCAGGTAATCGCATAGATGACGTTGCGACTGATGCATGAGAAACCCTCACGGATGTGGAAGGTCGTCTTAGGGAATGTCAGACTCTGGGTTTGAAGTACGTATGGACAGGTCTTGCAAACCGATCGAAGACACGCCACCGTGCCAGGAAGAGACTGGTGAGGTTGGGGTAGCCTGCTATGGACCAGCACATCTTTGAGGTTACGATCCCGCTTATATGCCACTAGAGGAGCCTCTGAGAAGACATCACGAGTGGTCGATTCCGCCCGGAGAATGGATAGATGTTTAAAAAGGATATTCTTGGCAGCAATATTGTGGGGATGATAAGTAAGTGAGAGGACAGGTCTATTGTTTCGTGGTTTCGGCCTGGAGGAGAGAGCCTCAGTGCGACTGATAGATTGGCAGCGGTGGAGAGCTGTAGATAGAACATTATCAGGATAGCCACGAAGGCGAAAGAAATCAAGCATCTCGTGGGCTTTTTGATGGAAGTCGTTGTTATCCTGACAAAGTCGTCGGAGACGTAACAGTTGGGAGAAAGGAATAGAACGTTTGCACGAGGGAGGGTGGGAGGAGGTATAGAGAAGGAATGAGTGCGAGTCAGTTGGTTTATAATAAACCGTCGTGCATAGACCAGCGGAACCTAAAGAGACTGTGAGGTCTAAGAAATTGACAGCCGACGAAGAAATGGTGGAGGTAAGTTTGATGCTGGGATGGAAGTCTGAAAAAAAGGCAATGAAGTTCTGTAGGTCAGGCAAGGGCATGTCCGAGACACCAAAGCAGTCGTCAATGTACCTCCTGTAGAGCTCCGGGAGCCTACCGGTGTACTGATTCCATACCTGGTGCTCCAGATAGCCCATGAAGAGGCAGGCATAACTGGGACCCATCTTAGTACCCATGGCCACACCGCTGATCTGGTCGAAGTAGTCCCCATTGAACTCAAACGAGTTGAGGTTGAGGACTAACTCCGCAAGACGCAGTAATGGTCCAGTGGCTATCGAGGGATTAAGCCTTTTCTCCAAGAAAAATTCTAAGGCTTTAAGGCCGTCAGAGTGAGGAATGGAAGTGTAGAGTGAAGTCACATCTAAAGTGAAGATGTGATACTGAGAAGGGTTAGTGAAACTGATGGAATCGAAGATGGAGATAGCGTGGTTGGTGTCTTTGATATACGAAGGGAGGCTGGCAACCAACGGCTGAAACATGCTGTCTAGAAACTCTGAAATCCGTTCTGTAGGGCAAGAGCAGGCCGAGACGATAGGTCTGCCTGGGTTACCAGGTTTGTGTGTCTTAGGCAGCATATTAAAGGCGGGTTTGCCCAAGCAGCTATCGTGGATGATCAACGAGGTGGCGGAGCTGGGTAAAAGACCTTGCTGGATAATGGCGTTAGTCACGCTTTTGACCTGGGTGTTGTTTCTGACTGTCCCATCTTGTATCCTTGGTCTGTAGAAGGTGGCATCACTCAGTTGCTTGTTGCCTTCCTGTATATATAAGTCTTTCCTCCAAACCACTAGCGCCCCTCCCTTATCGGCAGGTTTGATAACTATGTCATCACGACGTTTCAACTGTGTAAGTGCCCGTTGTTCATCCGCGGTGAGGTTGGAATACCGTAGTGGCTTAAATTTGAGTTTTTGGATGTCGTAAAGTGTTTTGTCGATGTATAAATCGAGGGCCTTAGATGCCCCTGGATTGGGAACCCAAGCAGACCTGCGTTTGGAGAGGTGAGAGAAATGGTCGGTAGGATCCGAAGAGTTATCGTTATGAGGTTGATTTCTGAAGTGATATTGTAGCCTGAGAGTGCGATGGAACCGATGAACGTCCTGCAGTAATGCGTATCTATCACCACAGGGACGTAGCGGTATGAACCTGAGTCCTTTGCTGAGGACCGATTTCTCAGATGCCGATAGTGGAAGGTCGGGAGGTATGCACACAACTAGGTTATCGGAGCCAGTGGTAAGTTGGGGTGGGAGAGGGGGCGAGGAGGGAGTGGAGGTAGGGGCACGGAGTTTGGCTAGCTTGGCGTTTTTGGCCGCGGACAGACACTTGTATAGATGGTGGTTAGTGCTATTGATGATACACCGTATAACACAATACAAGAAATAATTACTCGAGGTAAGTTGTCTAAGACGCTGATCGAGGATAGTTATATTCGAGCTGAAGTCAGACAGTTGTCGCGCGTGGTTGTCGGCAATGCATCGCATGCGAAGAGTAGCACATTTAAACTCAACTTTAGATAGACGTCTACTACAACTGTCATCGAGAGTGCCTGCCGATGGGTGAAATCTAGAGATGAAGCCACGTGGGGTGATATGAAGCCGTAGGCAGTTCTTGAGGAAATTAAAATGGCATGTGGTGCGGGTCTTTTTGTAGATGTTAAGAGCCAAGTCGGTGGCTGTGATTTTGATATCTGTTGGTAAGAGACTAAAGCAGAAAATGACATATAATCTCAATTGTTGAAATAACTGAGGTGGATGAGTGGGAGGCATAGCGGTGGAGATTTAACGGACGTGGGGATGAAGGGCTGGTGTGCAAAAGTAAGGTGTTGTAGCCTAGCGGGGGGAAAACAACACGTGTGTGGGGCGGTAAGGGTAGCACGCCGCTTAGAAAACACACTGACACGCGCGCACAGAATGGACTACAAATCGACAACAATCTTACCGACAACGAAGACGAAACGTGAAATATATAGTAGCAGTTCAAGGGAGCGGACAATGGTAAACAAGAATGAGGTGAACTGCAGTAAAGCTTAAAAAGGCAATGAATGAATCACCCAAATAAACGAGAAGTAGATTGTGAGCTTTACTAAAACACGACTACAAGAGACAAATTGGACGTTGCGGCCAAAGCCTTCGTCAGCACAGGACAAACAAATACAAACCAACACAAAACTACATGAAACACACTATGACAATATTAAACTATTAAACTAATTAAAATAAAATGTACTCATCTGAATACTGTGTCCTAGCTTGGAAGGTCTGACACACGTAGGGCGCCAGTGGATCAATAGACCGGATGTATGGTACACGGGTCAAAGGTCAAGCGGGAAGGGAGTGGGGTGGAGACGCGCCCATGTGTGCGGAAAAGTGAAATTAGAGACCGGCAAAGATGTTACGGACGCAGATGACAATTAGCAATTATCGTTAAGCGCTCGAAACACAGCTGCGGAAACCTATATAGTGTTAGTACACACAGAGAGGCATGAGTGGCGGTCGTTCAGAAAATGATGGCAAAACACCGAACGTAAATCCGCCAAGAGAGTTGACTGTGATGTCATACAAAGGATCTGCACGTACCCAGATGGTGGACTGTAAGCTAGGGGTGGGAGGGGTGGGGTGGGAAGTTAAATGAAGCTGTGTTGGACATTAAGGCCGTGAGGGGAGAGTGTGCCCAACTGGAAGATGAGACGGTGTTCCAATGTCTTCCGATCCCGTTCGTGGGATGCGCATGATTTGATGGCCGTGACCTGTATGTCGGCTACGCCATGGTGGTCAGGACTGTTGAAATGCTATGGATACTGGTTTCTGGGCGCCGCTGGTGATGTCAGAAAGATGTTGTCGAAATCTGTCCCCAAGACGTAATCCTGTCTCCCCGACATATCTCATGTCGCAACGTGTGCAGGTAATCGCATAGATGACGTTGCGACTGATGCATGAGAAACCCTCACGGATGTGGAAGGTCGTCTTAGGGAATGTCAGACTCTGGGTTTGAAGTACGTATGGACAGGTCTTGCAAACCGATCGAAGACACGCCACCGTGCCAGGAAGAGACTGGTGAGGTTGGGGTAGCCTGCTATGGACCAGCACATCTTTGAGGTTACGATCCCGCTTATATGCCACTAGAGGAGCCTCTGAGAAGACATCACGAGTGGTCGATTCCGCCCGGAGAATGGATAGATGTTTAAAAAGGATATTCTTGGCAGCAATATTGTGGGGATGATAAGTAAGTGAGAGGACAGGTCTATTGTTTCGTGGTTTCGGCCTGGAGGAGAGAGCCTCAGTGCGACTGATAGATTGGCAGCGGTGGAGAGCTGTAGATAGAACATTATCAGGATAGCCACGAAGGCGAAAGAAATCAAGCATCTCGTGGGCTTTTTGATGGAAGTCGTTGTTATCCTGACAAAGTCGTCGGAGACGTAACAGTTGGGAGAAAGGAATAGAACGTTTGCACGAGGGAGGGTGGGAGGAGGTATAGAGAAGGAATGAGTGCGAGTCAGTTGGTTTATAATAAACCGTCGTGCATAGACCAGCGGAACCTAAAGAGACTGTGAGGTCTAAGAAATTGACAGCCGACGAAGAAATGGTGGAGGTAAGTTTGATGCTGGGATGGAAGTCTGTACTGACCACCTTCCTTAACAAAGACGATCTCCCGACATATCATTGTTTCTGTGTTGTTCAAAGGATTCAGTTCACAGTATCTCCAAGCGATCCCACTGTTTGATCGTGCTTCGTCTTTACTTGATATAAACGATCTTACTGGACATCGTTAATTCTCCTTTGATCTCGCCTAGTTTTCCCGGGGGACCACGCGATCTACGTTCACGTCTTCAAAAGTACGGCTAGTGTTTGAAGTAACGATCGCTGTCCTTAGAAAATTACAGGAGCGACACTTCTTCCCACACTGTTTCTGTCGTTTCATCCATCAGGATCGTCGCCTGCCAGCCATATCATGACAGTCTCCGATGGTTGGAAAATCAATACGGTAACGCATTTGTATCTTTATGCATATTGCATTATTTGTTCACCAAAGTATGGCGTAGTGGACAGATGAATATCAGACTTTTCCATTTAGTGGTTTCTGTTCGCCGAATCTCCAAATAGATTTCCTTTCTCGGAATACTGAGTGTCTACCACAGTGGCTCTTGACCTTATTTGGCCCATGCACCTCTTCACTAAATGTTCAGAATATCATTCCCCCACCTCTTTCGTATTTGCCACCCCCAACCCCCCCCCCCCCTCCCCACCCCAGAAAAAAGAGAGAAATAAATAAATAAATAAACAGTCTCGTTTAGAGTAATGAAAAATTACGCATAAATACAATAATGGATGATGAATGAAAACATGCTTTCATTGGCATTAAAATCGCTGTGAATATCCCATAACAATATTAAATAGTGATCGCTGGAGTATGACAAGGACACTGTTATTTCCCGCCATTAAAATATCACATTACAGCTTGCGATTTTCATAATTTATTTTGGGATGATCCCTCCGACCTTAATAGTCGAAAATTACACAGTATACGTAAAAATGGAAGCTAAATTTAATAACACATACTAGAACAAGTCTAGACGTCTACATAAAACGTGATTTGCGGGTCTACTTACGTTATAAAACGAATTTCAGAAGGGCGAGAAGTACAGAACCGTAAAGCATGAAGAGAAAAACAATATCAAGTAATCGGTTCTTTTATTAACGCGATCTAAAAATAATCTTAATTACCAATTCATTTCTTTACTTATTGAGACAATTACATAAATAAACACACATAGTATTGTTTGACGCTCACAGAAGGAGAAGAAGGAAGTAGAGACTAGAGGTCGCCCTAGTGAACATAACATTTGAAAGCTGTAGTTACCGACCGGGATCGAACCTGTCACCTCCAAATGACGACGGCGCCTCGCTGCAGGAACAAGTGTACTTCGACGCATGCAGTGTCTAGTTGGTCGTACGTCGAAGTTCCTGCAGTGAGGCGCCGTCGTCATTTGGAGGTGACAGGTTCGATCCCGGTCGGTAACTATAGCTTTCAAATCTTATGTTGTCTAGTGCGTCCTCTGGTCTCTGCTTCCTTCCTCTCCTTCTGTGAGCGCCAAATAATACTTTTTATATTTTTAATTCGCATATCCTTTACAGGACATCGCTGTCAACATCAGCATCTTTCAGCAGTCTGTTGATTTCTTGGCAAGATTACGCTGAGTAATTTGCCACTGCTTTCTGAGCGGCCGGCTTAGTTATCCCGCAAGTCACCAGCGGGGGTAGAACTGCTGCCAGTTCTCACCCGCTACGAAACTCTGCGTGATAAACGGGATTACGGAGAAAGTGGTGTAACCCCTCGGCCAGGTGTGTTTATTTATGTGATTGTCTTAGTGGCCTCAACGGTTCCCCCAATTAATTTCTTGTGATTAGTCATGGAGAGAAGAGAACAGGAGAGAAGACTCAGAAGAGAACAGAAGAACAGAATACACAAACATTTTCATTAGGCGAAATATTGTCTTTATGGTGATATTTCTGTTTTCTATAATAATGCCCTCTGGTCTGACATATACCTAACATGTTATTATTCAGCTTTCTAATTTCTGTGTTAATGTTATCAAAATTTGGTATAGGTGTTCAAGCTCAAGAATTATGGAGGAAATATAAAGAAAAACGCAACTCTATCAGTGTTCACGCCGGAAACACACCGAACAACAAGCGACCAACAACAGCTAAATTACGAAACAGAAAGGAGATATTCGAGACCTGGAATGTTACTTGTCCAGGAAATAAGGAACCAGCTCTCGTAGAGTTTAAGAAAAAATCAAATAACGAAATATTAGGACTCGCAGATACTAGGAAAAAGGGGCAGAACACAAAACGGGCACATGAAGGTTACGTTCTTATATGGAGTGGCGTCGACCAGCGAGCTACAGCTAAACATGGAGTGGGTTTTTTGTTACATCCAGAAAAAGCGAAAGCCATTATCAACACTAAATTTATATAGGAAAGAATAATACTAGTACAGATTAAAGAAGGAAATAGAACAACAACTTTAAACAAACATACACCCCATGTAACGACACTTACAGCGATGAAGACAAAGACGAGTATTTTGATAAATTTGCAGACACGTTAAATAATGTCAGGGAGACAGATGAACTTATTGTGATGGGTGATTTTAACGGACGAATAGATAGGCACACTAAGAACACCGTGGGATGATTGCATGAGGCCATTCAGCGACACAGAGACTAAATGAGCAATGGTCAACATCTACTCAACAAATGCTCCGAATACGGACTAATAATAGCAAATATTGTTTTTCCAACAACGTCGTAGCCACACCAAAACCTGGTATAAATGGGATGGCACAGGTCAAGCATCTCAAATTTACTTTATTCTACTTAGGAAATCAGACAGAAGACTACTATTGGATTCAAGAGCTCTCCCAAATACAGACGTTGATACTGATCACAAACCAGTAATAATAAAAAAAGATTTCAACATACAGGAAAATAAGAAACACAAAGGTAACAACACATGTCATCAATTACAGGAGGCTTTAGGAACATACAGTTAAAGACGAATTCAATCAAGAAATAAAAAAATACATAAGAACATCCATGATGAATACTCAAGCGTAGATAAGGAATGGACAATTTTCAAGGCTGCCATGCTCGACACATTGGGAAATAAATGTGGAACAAAGAAAGTATGACAGGACAAAAGATTAAGAACAGCTTGGTGAAACAATGAAATTAAAGATAGCGTATTCAATAAGAAGGTAGCGTTCACAAAATGGATCACAACTCAATCTGAACAAGACTATGTTACTTACAGAATAGCACGACGAGAGGCCAAACGAACAATTAGAGCATCTAAAGATGAATCCTGGAGAATATACGGTGAACAGATGGCGAACACTGCAGCCTACCACGCATGTCGTAAGAGGCGACTAAGGAGGCTTGATGGTTCCGTCGCCCTGCTACTGAGTGAGTGCGTGGCGCGACACTGTGAGCTGTGAGTTTCGTGTGAAGTGCTTTTGAATTTGCCCGAGGGTTTTTGGAACGTGACTGCATGTTCGGAGTGATGGCAGATGGCTATGTCCCAGAGTTGACCGGTTTTTGCCTTATGCAGAAATGCGTGGCTGCTGGGCTTCTGGTTGACTGCCACTGCCATCCACGATGAACTGTATTTCGTGGACTGTGTGGGTGAACATCTAGGAAACATCCAGATGGGAAAATGGCTGCAGATTCCATCAGAAATGAACTGGGTGTTTTGTGGGGGACTATTGTGTTGACATTCTGGCGGCGGCATTATGCACAGTGCATCTGTGCAGGCTGTTGTTTGTCGAGACTCCTGTCTTTTCCACTTTTCACTTTGGGCGGTGGGGAGCGTTTTGTATGATATTCACTGGCACAGGAACGGAGCATAATGGGGACGACCCGTTGCTGTGAAGTTGGAACTGCGACTAACTAACTAACTAACCCAAGAGAATTTTTTAAACGTATCAATACAACGGCCGGTCTCCCTGGCTCAGGTGTTAGCGACTTTCTCTGTAATCCCGTATACTCTCGTGAGTAACGTGACGACGGCGAGAATCGGTAGCGGTTCTCTCCGCGTCGGTAACTTACAGGGTATGTGAGCCGGTCGCTCAGAAAGCAATGGCAAACTACTGAGCGTAATCTTGCCAAGAAATCAACAATCAGCTGAAAGATGCTGATGTTGACAGCGATGTCCTGTAAAGGATATGCAAACTATTATAATCAATTCAACGAGAAACAGAGATGCATGCTACAACCCAACCACCATCATAAACAGCAAAAGAGGTATACCAATATTTAATCCACAACAAAGACTAGCAAGGTGGACAGAATACTTTCAAGAACTACTTAACCCCACACATAATAACATAGAAAACCTCACTTTTGTGCCTAAAAGCCATGGACAACAAGAACCAAATTTCATCCCTGCAGAAGTCAAAGCAGTTATACAGAAAAGTCCTAAAAACAAATCACCGGGTCCAGATGGAATAACCACAGAAGCTATTCGGGCCTGTGGGGAAACCGGAGTTAAATGGCTAACAAAACTTTGTAATATAGTATTGGAAGAAAGAAAGTTCCAGATTATTGGCAGCAGGCAATAATAGTACCAATATGGAAAAAGAAAGCAATATGAGAGAGTGCGAAACATACAGAGGTATAGTCACTCCTGAGCCATATAGGGAAATGTACGCAAAACTATTGGAACAATGAGCTTAGACCATAGTTGAACAACAGTTAAGCAAAGTACAATTCGGTTTTTGGAAAGGTAAAAGTTGCACTGATGCACTATTTATACTTAGACAAATATGTGAAAAAACTATCGAATATAGTGACCAGCAGAATATTGTGTTTGTAGATCAGGAAAAGGCTTTCGATAGAGTAGACAGATACAGATTATGGACTATCCTTGAAGACTGGGATACAAGGACAATTGCTAGAAAACATCATAGCCATGTACCACTCGAGCCGAAGTGCATTAGTAACACAAGAAGGTATATCAGATATGTTAGCAGTAAATACAGGAGTGAGACAGGGATGTGTGCTCTCTCCTCTGCTATTTAATATCTACATGGACAGAATATCCAAAGAAGCAAGCCTTGACAGAACAGATTCAGAAAATTTAGAACTCTTTACTCCAGATGAAACAACTGATCCACAGGAAATAAATGACCTTCTATTTGCAGACGATCAGTGCCTGTTTTACAGCGATGAGGGCAGACTACAAAATCATATTAATAATCTGAGTTCAACATGCAGCAGATACAATGTGAGTATAAACACAGCCAAAACCGAAGTAATGCAAGTTAGCAGATCGCCTGGTCCACTAAGTATACAGATAAATAGCACAACTCTGAAACAAGTTAAAGAATTCAAATATCTTGGAAGTATGATCACAGAAGATGGCAGATTGGACAGAGAAATCGAAATCAGATGTCAAAAAACTAGTGCACTTACATATCAACTATCACCCTTACTGAAACCTCCAAATATACCCATGTCCGCAAAATAAACAGTATATTCACACCAACCCTATGCTACCGATCTCAAGCTTGGACTTGATCCAAATCACACTTTCGCAAAATCAACACCTGCGAGATGAGATGCCTGAGGAGAGCTGCCAACTATCCGAGACCGAATAAGAAATGCTGTTATCAGACAGACATTGGGATCAACACCTTGTGCCACATTTATTGAAAGACAGAAGATCAAGTGGTTTGGCCATGTCGTTAGAATGCAACACCATCAACTACCATCACTGGCCTTACATCAAAGATCATCTGTGACGAGAGCAAGAGGACGTCTAAGAAGAAAATGGATTGACGACATCAAAGACATTGTACAACCACACGGAATGACACTATCCAGTGCCGCCCATTGGGTGCTGGAGCGCCATGTATTCCTCCCCACGACACTTGACGGCAGAAGTGGAAGATGGATGATGACGATGGTGATGGAATAGGTGTTGTTGTTTTTTTTTAAAATTTTCTGTGGACCTCAGTCGATCAATCAATCAATCAATCAATCAATCAATCAATCAATCAATCAGGTGCCGTCTCCACAATGAAGGTTTGCTGCAATGGATCTCCAACACTGTCTGTCTCTCGCCCTCACTGTACATTCTGTCAGGCTGATGTTCATCCATCTCTTGATGTTATCTTCCCACTTGTATCGTTGTCTACCACTTGCTCGCTTGCGGTCAACCTTGCTCTCCAGTATGTTTATTATAAGAGTATCAAGTCTTTTAACGTGGCCGAAATATTTCACTTGCCTCCTCTTTATTTCTTCCATCAACTCTCTCTTTATTCCTAGTTTTTCTAGGACCTCTGTATTTGATTGTTTTTGTTTCCATGAAATACAACATATTCGTCTGTATATCCACATCTCCAGGGCTTCTATGCGACTTTCTAGTTGCTTGTTCAATGTCCAGGCTTCCGCGCCATACAGTAGCGTTGAATATACGTAGCATTTGACAATTCTCATTTTTAATGCGCTGTTAATCTCTCTAGATGTTAATACTGATTGCATGCTGTTGAAAGCATTTTTGGCTATTCCTATTCTCGTTTTGATTTCTACCTAACTTCTGCCATCATCTGTTATTATTATTGTTTTGTTTTTAGTAGGGCTCACGGTTCCCAGAGGGACCAGAACGCCCGATTAGGTCCCCGCGTGTCGGGTGATCATGCCTGGCCCTGGCAAGATCAAGCGCAGAATACTACACTTTGATCTTAGCGAAAGAGCCGTGAAGTGATCATCTGTTATTATGTGTGGCCCTAGGAGGCCAGTAAAAAAATGATTTCCCCATAGCGGGGACATCTAGAATTCCAAGACATATGCTACATTGAAAGTATACCTTTAAATGATTAAAACATAAATGTAGAACTACAACGTTGATTATAAAATGTAAATATGTAAAATTTCTCAAATTGTTATATAACAATTATAGAAGACTTTTTCTTCTATGTATAATATCTGACTTCAGTCTGTAATTTTTCATTTACAGTAGAAAATATGAGAGATTTTTAGTATTGGTAATAATATTGTAGCTGGTATATGATTTAATATTTATTGTTCTAGTAATATCCCTTGCAAAATTATTAAATAATTATGTCCCCTAGTCTTTTTTTTTCTAGGTGATTTTAATTTAGCTATCTGGTAATTGCAGGATATGACACACCGAGACAACCTAAGGACAATACTTGAGTAGCCAGACACTGTTGTCTTACAGGATATGACACACCGAGACAACCCAAGGACAATATACCAGCAAGTAGACACTAGTTCTCTAGGATATGACACATTGCGACACCCCAAGGACAATACACAAGCTAGTAGACACTGTTGTCTTACAGGATATGACACACTAAGACAACCCAAGGATAATATAGGAACAAATAGACACTGTTGTCTTACAGGATATGACACACTAAGACAACCCAAGGATAATATAAGAACAAATAGACACTGTTGTCTCACAGGATATGACACACTAAGACAACCCGAGGATAATATAGGAACAAATAGACACTGTTGTCTTACAGGATATGACACACTAAGACAAATCATCGACAATACACAAGCAGCTAGACATCGGTGTCTCACAGCAGTGGTCTTCAACAGTTTTGGCCCATGCACCCCTTCACTATATGTTCAGTGAATGCCACCCCCGCACCCCTTTTCCATTCCCCCCCCCCCCCCGCCGAAATAAAAGTCCCTTGTAAAGTGATGAAAAATTACACATATATACTACAATGGATGATGAATGCAAACATGCCTTCATTGGCATTGAAATCGCTGTGAAATATTCCATAACAATATTAAATAGTCATCGCTGGAGTATGACAAGGAAACGGTTATTTCCCGCCATAAACATATCACATTAATGATTGCAATTTTCATCATTATAGTTTGCGATCCCCTCTGCTGTGTGTCCACCGTGACGAGGTAGAGGGGCTTGTGCGTCCCAATGACCCCAAGAGCTATGCCGACAGTAGCACAGCTACTGGTAGGGCCACCCATGTCGGACAGGTCAAAGGAGAGGGACCAGACGAAGAGACACACAAACCTGCTGCCTTGTAGGTAGACTGGGGACAGTCAAAGGCTAGGGAAAGCATCCCAAATACATGCTTGTCGAAATCGGATGTACTGAGCCACAGGCTTGACAAAGCAGTGCAACGTAACACCTGCTGCCTTGTAGGTAGACTGGGGACAGTCAAAGGCTAGGGAAAGCATCCCGAATAAATGCTTGTCGAAATCGGATGTACTGAGCCACAGGCTAGACAAAGCAGTGCAACGTAACTTAATTCATGATGTCACAAATCAAAATTAATCGATATGGTGCTAATCCCGTGAAGTCCCATCAGGCGGTGATAGTGCCGGGCCCCCTGCCTCGAGGGGGTCCACCCATGACTACTGGTGGTCACCTTCCCCTGTGCTGTGGAGTCAAGGCACAGAGGAGTAGGTTAAGAGCTATTGACCAAATACCCCGGACACTCAACATACTACAGTGGAATGCCGAAGGAGTTTACAAGAAGAAAGACTCCCTAACACAGCGTCTTCATAAAGATAGAATAGATGTGGCATGCATTCAAGAGACACACCTCAACGCCAATCACAAATTCTCAGTCAGAGGATATCAGGCCACACGTTTCGACCGCGAAGGACACAAAGGAGGAGTTCTAATACTTACACGAAATACAATACCTTGCAGCGAAGTATCTGTGATCTCTGACAACCAAACGGAAATTATAGGTGTTGATATAATGATAAAGGACGTGAAAATAAGAATCTACAATCTGTATAGCCCAGCAGATAAGGACCTTACACTCTCAAACATGAAAATAACTGACACAAACTGCATTATTGTCGGAGACTTTAATAGCCGTTCAGAAAGATGGGGATACCCAGATACTGACAAAAGAGGATGATGAATTGGAGGACTGGGAAATAGACTCAAATCTCCATCTACTCAACAAAGCGGATGACACACCGAGCTTCTACTCCAGAAGATGGCTTACCACTTCTACTCCAGACTTAGCTTTCTGCACAGGAGACATCCTCCACAAAATCGATCGCCATGTGCTGGACCAATTAGCAGGTAGTGACCACAGACCAATCAAGCTTGAAATGAATATGGAGTATGTTCCACAGGAGCAAAAGCCCTTGCCCCGCTGGAATTACAAACGAGCAGATTGGGACAGATTTGCCATACTAACAGACAAATATTGTGAAAACATAAATACACGATATGGCAACATAAAGCAAATGGTGGAAAGTCTAAACAGAGCGATAATACAGGCAGCCACTGAGTCCATTCCAAGAGGAGCGAGGAAAAATTACAAACCATACTGGACTGAAGAACTACAAAGTTTGGAGGACAAAGTTGAAGATGCCAGGAAGACAGCAGAGAGAGAACAAACAATTGAAGCAAACATCTCTCTCAAAGCCATCTCAGCAAAATATAAAAGAACAGTAAATCAAACAACAAGAGATTGTTGGAGGGAAAAAACAGAAAACCTGAATTTTGACAGGGATGGAAACAAACTATGGAAACTAGTGAAAGCCATGAACAATGAAGGACCTAGAAACAAACAAATAACAATTAAACAAGGAAATGCCTTGCTTACAGGAAAAAAGGCTGCAAATGCACTAATGGAACACTATGCAAATGCAAACCACATTGATATTACAACCGAACAGAAGAAAGCAATCAAAGACAAACAGATACATCATAGAAATACAGAGACAGCAGCAGAATATATGATGGCAAATCTAACAATGGAAGAAATGGAACAGGCAATGAATACCCTAAAAAAGAAGAAATCACCAGGAAAGGATGGAATCACAAATGAAATGCTAATAGGACTAGGCACCAAGGCAAAGAAGAAACTACTAGCAGTCCTAAATTACAGCTGGAAGAGGGGAATAGTCCCACAGGCATGGAAGGAAGCTATACTAATACCAGTCCCAAAGAAAGGAAAAGACCTGGAAGAACCAAATGGCTATCGACCTATCAGTCTACTTAGCTGTGTAGGAAAATTAATGGAACGCATTATCAATGGCAGGCTAACATGGCATCTGGAAGAAAACAAACTCTTAACACCACACCAAGCAGGATTCAGAAAGTACAGATCCACTGAAGATCAAATAACCTATATAGCTCAGGAAATAGAGGATGCCTTCCAAGAGAAAAAGCACACACTAGCAGTCTGGATAGATTTAGAAAAAGCATTTGATAAAGTATGGAAGGAAGGACTGAAAGTAAAACTGCAAAACATGCATGTTTGTGGAAAATGTATAAATGGATCAGCCACTACCTTGAGAACAGAACTGCCAGGACAAAAGTACAAGGACAAACAAGCAAAATGATGCTGCTGGAGCAAGGTGTCCCCCAAGGAGGAGTTCTTTCACCAACATTATTCCTAGCATATATAAATGACATCACAGAAAATTTTCCAGCCAGAGTACACACATCCTCCTTTGCAGATGACCTAGCCATATGGACATCTGAAGAATATATTAGTACAGCTAACAGCAGAATACAGCAAGCCTTATTAGCGCTAGAGGACTGGTCAAAATCATGGCTAGTGAAGATAAGTGAGGAGAAAACAACATGCACAGTGTTCTCCCTCTCAACTAAAACTCAGCAACCTAAGCTGGTATTGAATGGAAAAATATTGCGCCATGAAGAAAATCCAAACTATCTAAGAGTCACCTTTGATCGTCGCCTGACATGGAAGACACAGGTTGAGAAAAATCGAACAAGAGCAAGGCAGAGAATGGCAATCATGAAAAAGCTTGCTGGTACAACGTGGGGAGCAGATGAGAAAGTTCTCAAGAAGTTATATACTGGACGGGTGAGGCCAGTACTGGAATATGGCATTGCAGCTTGGGCAACAGCAGCTAAGTCAAACTTTAACAAAATAAGTAGAGTCCAAAACCAAGGAATGCGAATCATAACTGGAAGCCTGAAGACAACGCCTATTAATGAATTAGAAAAGATCACTTGTTTACAACCAATGCAGGATAGAAGAGATAGCAGAGCCCAGCAACAAGCAGAAAAATTTAGAAGATTGACAGACCACCCTATGTACAACAGATTTAATGGTTTTGGAAAGGGAAGACTGAAGCGTAGCAACTTTGTAGAAACTGCAAAACGAAGGATTAGGGCAGATCCTATACTTAACATATCAACAGTCAAGCCCATACACAATGCACACAAGTTCCCAGCTTGGAGACAGCAGCAACTGCCTGAGATGATAGAAAACATTCCTGGTATTGAGAAAAAGAACACTCAGCATGAAACCGAAAGAAGAGAAATAACCCTAAACTACATAAAAGAACATTACCCAAGCAGGAATTGGACCCATGCATATACAGATGGATCAGCCAAAAATTCAATAGAGAATGGAGGAGGAGGAATTCTCCTAAATTTAAAAAATGGAGTGAAAAAAACACATTCAATGGCAACTGGAAAATTTTCAAGTAACTTCAAAGCGGAGGTAGAGGCTCTGAAAACTGCAGCAGAAATGCTCCTGATGGAGGAAAATAAAGAGAAGCAAATAGCTATCTTCACAGATGCAAAGTCAGCTGTCTCAATACTGAAGAGCAATAACAGCACAGAACTAACTGACCTAAGAGCAGCACTCCATGGTCTATGCCAGAAATCCAAAAAAGTTGTAATACAGTGGATCCCATCACATTGCAGTATACCTGGAAACGAAGAGGCTGACAGACTGGCAAAAGAGGGCGGACGACTACCACAGCCTGACATAGACATAACCTATAATGAGGCAAAGAGGTTGATAAAAAGCACTTATAGAACCAAATGGGAATCAGAGCATCCAGGCCATCAGAAGGATGATGCATATTACAAACTCGACCGAAGAGAACAAGTAGCAATCTTCAGACTCCGCACAGGACATAACAGGCTGAAATACCACTTGTTCAATAAACTAAAGATAGGAGATACCGATGAATGTAATTGTAGAACTGGAAAAATGACAGCAAAACATTTGCTGCAGGATTGCCCAACGTATGCAGAACAGAGAAAGATATTTTGGCCCACACCTGCTTCATTTGAGGACAAGCTCTATGGAGATATCAACAAGCTCAAGTTGACCGCAGCTTACTTTAACTACATACAGGTTGACATTTAAAGGTGCATGAAGACCCAGAGGCATGAAATGGAATATTGCTTGGATAGCAAATCCATTATGTGGAAAGTCCAAATCGAAAGCTCGCTGTGTGGGCTTCATAAAAGGTGGAAAAGTGTCCTAGTGGCACGAAATGGAATATTGCTTGGATAGCAAATCCATTACGTGGAAAGTCCGAATCAAAAGCCCATTGTGTGGGCTTCATAAAAGGTGGAAAAGTGTCCTAGTGGCATGAAATGGAATATTGCTTGGATAGCAAATCCATTACGTGGAAAGTCCTGAATCAAAAGCCCACTGTGTGGGCTTCATAAAAGGTGGAAAAGTGTCCTAGTGGCACGAAATGGAATATTGCTTGGATAGCAAATCCATTACATGGAAAGTCCGAATCGAAAGCTCACTGTGTGGATGTCATCTGCAGACTGCATACTTCTGGTTTCCGGAAGAACAGCCTATGGTGAACGGAAGGCCCAATATACGGAAGTGAGGCTAAGCAGCCATGTGCAGGACGTGACGATTCCTTGGGTGAGCCCAGTACCAGAGCGCTATGTATCGGCTCTGCAAGTATGGAAGCCTCCTTGGATGGCGGGGAATGCCCATGGTCTGCCCCTGCCTTCCCTTGAGGGCTGACCAGGATCTTTGGCTGTTCTATATGGACCAGCTGGGATGGGGGATAACACCGCAACAGTGAGAGTCAAACGTCCTAAGAAACCCCCGGGAAGGTTAACCCGGTCAACAAATGCCCGCAGAAGTCGGATGTGTCGGCCTAACGGCGCAAGAACGCAGCTCTGCTGTAAACAGGCACAACGCAATCACATCCGAAAAAAAACTCCGGATGAACGAAGAAGAAGAAGAAGAAGAAGTTTGCGATGATCCCTTCGACCTTAATAGTCGAACATTACACAGTATACGTAAAAATGGAAGCTGAATTTAATAACACATACTAGAACAAATCAAGATGTTTACTTACGTTATAAAAAGAATGTCAGAAGGGCGAGAAATACAGAACTGTAAAGTATGTAGGGAAAAACAAAATCAAGTAATCGTTTCTTGTATTAACGCCATCTTGAAATAATTTTAATATCTCCACCCTCACCCCTCCCCCACCCCCGCTAAATGGAAACCATAAAATACACCCCATCCCCCCACCGAGAGGCATCCCCCACCAGTTGAGAACCACTGCCTTAGGGTTTTGATAGGTGATCTTGTAACACCTACAGCTAAACCTCAGTGTTCGTTTCTTCTTTCCACAATATGATCACCATTCTCTCACAATTCCGCTACCTCCAACATTTCATTGAGAGAAGAGAACAGGAGAGAAGACTCAGAAGAGAACAGAAGAACAGAATACACATACATGTTCATTAGGCGAAATATTGTCTTTATGGTGATATTTCTGTTTTCTATAATAATGCCCTCTGGTCTCACATATATCAAAAATGCTAATATTCAGTCTTCTCATTTCTTTGTTAATGTTATCAAAGTTTGGGATAGGTGTGGTTATTTTTTTTTTTAATTGTGTGTGGCCATAGGAGGCCAGTAAACAAATGTTCCCCACAGAGAGGAGGTTGTATTTAAGTAGCGTGGTTGTCATTAAATTTCGATTCGATTTCCCTATTATCCCTACCCCGTTCAACTTCAAGGAGAAGTTATAGTTGGGGTTCATCACCGGCTCAGAATGATAGTCCTGAGTTCACCTTCACAGGCTTATTAATCCGAAGGTGATTGTTGTCCATGTGGGGTAATAGACTGAATAATGGACTGAACGTTCAATTACTGTTCTCAGTATATACACAGCATTTACTGTACCCTTGCCTTCTACAAACCCACACTGTTCTTCTCCAATTTCAGCTTGTATTTTCTTCCTAACTCCTCGCATGATGATTCTTAGCAAAATCTTCTTGATTTGACTCATTATACGCATTTTTCCCCCTCGTTTCCATCCTGTTTCAGGATATTGCGGTCAACATCAGCATCTTTCAGCTGTATGTTGATTCCTAGGCTAGGTTACGCTCATCAGCATGCCACGACTTTCTGAGCGACCGGCTCCATACTCTCATAAGTCACTGGCGCGACTCGAACTGCTTCCAATTCTCGTGCGCTCACGTCAACCACGAGAGTATTCGGGGTTACGGAGAAAGCTGCTAACACCTTGACCAGGGAGACCAGGGAGATTTTTATTAGGCGAAATATTGTCTTTATGGTGATATTTCTGTTTTCTATAATAATGCCCTCTGGTCTCACATATACCTAACATGTTAATATTCAGTCTTCTAATCCCTGTGTTAATGTAACCAAAGGTTGGTATAGGTGTGGTTAGGTGTGGTTACATTTCTTTAAATTTTGTGTGGCCCTAGGAGGCCAGTAAAAAATATTTTTCCCCACAAAGGGGAAATTGTCATCTGTCCGGAAGACATGTCATTAAAAGTATACTATTGCCAGGGAGCGAATGATGGGCTTAGGCGAATTAACAGATGCCTAGGGATATTAGTTATAACTTCTCGCCTCCTGTCCCATTTGCCACCGTGGCTGATTCTCTCTCAGCTTCGTCATCTAGCCCGAGAGATGGGCTCTATTACTTTAACATTCATCTGCACTTTGGTGATTAGTCTCCCACACTCTACCTTGTTGAAGGTGAACTCTGCCATTCCTTTAGACTACATCAACTCACCATCGAACACAACACGACCCACCGACATAGATGTAACTCGGACACAAGTGTAGGTTTTCATCTATAATCAACACTCTAGAGTAGACATTGTCACAATCATATATTCCACAACATAATATATACGTCACTACTATACACTTAATAAAATGGCGGTATTACGTTAAGCCACAGCCATCTTCTCTACGTGGTGTGTCGGCACGGAACGACGTCCACGGCAAGGAATGAATCTGGATGCCCTTGTCACGACACGTACAGCGATGAAGACAAAGACGAGTATTTTGATAAACTTGCAGACACGTTAAATAATGTCAGGGAGACAGATGTACTTATCGTGATGGGTGATTTTAACGGACGAATAGGCACACGAAGAACATCGTGGGATGAATGCATGGGGGGGGGGGGGGGGGGGCATTCAGCGACACAGAGACTGAATGTAATAGCAATGGTCAACGGGAGTCTGCGTGGCGAAGTGGTCAAGCCGTTTGACTCGGGCTCCGAAGGTTGTGGGTTCGATTCCGGGCTTCGTCCTGCGGTTGACGAGAGACATTTTTCGTAAGACTCCTGTGGGTCGTCGCTAGAGCTAAGGAGTTCGTGCTTTGTGCGACGCTTTCCGCGCTGCGGAAAGAGACCGAGCCATGTGGGATAAAACCTGGTGCAATGAAGTCCACCCTGTCGACTTTTAAGCGACATTATTTTTTTACTCAACAAATGCTCCGAATACGGACTAATAATAGCAAATAGTCTTTTCCAACATCGTCGTAGCCACACCAAAACCTGGTATAAATGGAATGACATAGATCAAGCATCTCAAATTAACTTTAGCTTACTTAGGAAATCAGACAGAGAACTACTATTGGATTCATGAGTACTCCCAAATATAGATGTTGATATTGATCACAACCCAGTCATAATAAAAAAAGATTTCAACATACAGGAAAATAGTTAGTTAGTTAGTTAGTCGACAGATCATCCTCGTTGCACATCGAACCATTCAGTCCATAAGTGCTCGGATCCCCTCCTCAGCAAATCCCGCAGCGTGTAGCGGCTAACGACGCCAGTTCTGTGTTGGTTTATCAATCTTCTTTGGCTTCCTGCGTAGTGTTCTTGTTTGGCCACCCCTCTTTTAATTTGCTGCTCTCGCAGTCTGGCCATTGTTGTAGATTCACAGTCATCACTTGGTTCTCGCAAAAGTCTCACTTCTCGTAGAGCATTCAGAATGTCAGCCTGGTCCATGGCGCGACCGCCCTCCACAGTAGCCTCACCTGCGAGCTTGTCAGCCCGCTCATTCCCTTGTACTCCAGCATGCCCTGGCACGAAGATGAAACTAATCTTTGCCAGCCGAGACCGCTTCAGAGGCAGCAATCATTCTCTTCGGATCGACCCCTCCTCTATCCTTTTGATCATGTTCATTGAGTCGCTAAGGAAACAAGCCCTAGTGAATGTCTGTGTCTCGAGCCATGTTATTGCTTTACTTACTGCCATGACTTCCATGGTCAGGCTACTTGTGGTTTCAGTGAAAGCACCATAGTCCTCCTTCACAATTCTCCCTCCGGCCCGAGCTGTAAAGGCCCATGAGCTTCTCACATGTCGGACGACCGACCCATCTGTGTAGATGACCGCGTCACCATCTAGCGAATTCTCGAAAATCAACGCTTGTACTTCAGCCTCAACAGCAGCCGGATTTTCTTGTCTGCATTTTCTATCTAGTTGGATGCAAACTGAAAAGGATGTGCAGAAGTCTGTTGGCACTTGCACCCACTCCTCGCCAGGTTCTAAGTCCTCAAGTGAACACACCTGTTGAAGAATGTCTTCGGCTTGACCCATCCACGACCGTCCTCTTTTTAACCTGCTGCCCTTCACCTTCCTAATTTCCCTATGCAGTGGATGTTGTGTGTTTGCGTTAATTCTGAGGTAGGCGCGTGCCCTGCAAACTTGTATTCTCTCTTCAATGGTTGGAAAATCAAGAAGGTAGCGCATCGCCCTGCATGCTGTATCTCTTGTACATCCAAGAATAATGCGCATAGCTTCATTCTGTATCCTTTCCATCCTTTCTATCTGCTTATGGCTGAGAGTCAGGATTGCCATTGCATACTCCAAAATAGACATGACCAGCCCCTCGTACAGAAGACATAGATGGCGCTGCTCACAGTTTGCTGCCGCCATCACCCGCATCGCTGCCAAACCCCGCTTGGCCTTTGTTATCACCTGGTCTATGTGCACATTATAAGCAAGGCTTCGATCAAACCGTATCCCCAGGTAATTCATTGCCTGCGTTCTTTCCACCGTCTCTGAACACAGCATTACAGTTGGTGTTGGATTGTTGACAATATGATTATTCAACGAGAACCAAGTCACTGTTGCCTTTGTTGGGTTGACCATTGCCCCAGCTTCATCACACCAAGTACTTATGCGATTGAGTTCGGTTTGTAGTTCCACAGCAACCTCCTCTCTATCCTTACCCTGACGATACACTAACACATCATCGGCATATGACAATGTCCTGCCAGGTCCAGTGATCTGCTCACTGGTGATTCTCACTGTGTAGGCGTTGAACAGTACCGGAGATAAAGGTGATCCCTGTGGTAGGCCAGGATATATTGTTGTTGGTTCCGAAGTCCAACTGCCACATCTAAAAACTACTTTCCGTTGGAAGAGGGCTGCAGCGATCCAACTAAGGAGGAATGGACTAAGGAGGAATACAGGAAAATAAGAAACAAAAAGGTAATAACACGTGCCATCAATTATAGGAAGCTTCAGGAACATACAGTTAAAGACGAATTCATTCAAGAAATCAAAAAACTACATAAGAACATCCATGATGAATACTCAAGCGTAGATAAGGAATGGACATGTTTCAAGGCTGCCATGCTCGACACACTGGGAAATAAATGTGGAACAAAGAAAGTATGGCAGAAAAAAAGATTAAGAACAGCTTGGTGGAACAATGAAGTTAAAGATAGCATATTCAATAAGAAGTTAGCGTTAAATAAATGGGTCACAACTGAACAAGACTATGTTACTTACAGAATAGCACGACGAGAGGCCAAACGAACAATTAGAGCATCTAAAGATGAGTCCTGGAGAATATACGGTGAACAGATGGCGACCCTTAGCAAAGACTGCCCAAGAGAATTTTATAAACGTGTCAACACAATGAGAAACAGACATGCATGCTACAAAACCCAACCACCATCATAAACAGCAAAAGAGGTATACCAATATTTAATCCACAACAAAGACTAGCAAGGTGAGCAGAATACTTTCAAGAACTACTTAACCCCACACATAATAACATAGAAAACCTCACTTTTGTGCCTAAAAGCCATGGAAAACAATAACCAAATTTCATCCCTGCAGAAGTCAAAGCAGTTATACAGAACAGTCCTAAAAACAAATAACCGGGTCCAGATGGAATAACAACAGAAGCTTTTCGGGCCTGTGGGGAAACCGGAGTTAACTGGCTAACAGTATACCATTAGAATTTTAAAAATACATGCATCACTAAACAGTTGATTATAAAATGTAAATAATAAAAGAGTCACAAAGTATTATGTAAGAACTTTGAAAAGATTTTCTTTGTTTTGTAATTTCTGATTTGGTTATTAATTCTATCAATTATAAAATAACAATGAAAATATTCCTGAGAGAGGTAATATAACGATGTGTGGTATTTTATTTTATATTTGAAATTCTAGTTATCTCCAGTGCAATTATATTACATGATTATGTCCTGTACTCATTGCTTATCTAAGTATCTATTTAGCTATCTGGTAATTGCATTGTCGCGCTGGATTTAACGTGTTGGTATGGGAGCCGGTCTTTCAAAAAGCAATGGCAAACTACTGAACGTTAAAACTTGCCAAGACATCAACAACGGCATCAAAATGCTGGTGTTTACTACAACGTCCTGTAAGGGATATACAACTTTAACAAA
>JACEFZ010011048.1:0-2500 GCA_014155875.1 Cepaea nemoralis | reverse complement strand
GCCACGACGACACACCGTAGATGAGCATCGTACTCCTAACCATTACACATCAACAATAGTCCTACACTTCATCCCAATAGACAATTCGGCCACTACGACTCCACCCCCAACACATCTTAACAATGAATCGCCTTTTCAAAAATAATTTCCCAACCTCCCGGCTTAGCCACGACGCCACACCGTGGAAGAGCACAGTACTCCTAACCATTACAAACCAACAATAGTCCTACAGCTCAATCCCAATAGACAACTCGGCCACCATGACTCCACCCCACCGCCCCTACCTCTTAACAATGAATCGCAATTAAATAAAAAAGATTTCCAACCTTCCCCCACCTCACCACATAACACACATCTTTAATCTTCCCAACCTCTACTACCCCACTACAATTTATAATAGCCGCCATCGTAATATTTAAATTACAAAAAAGGAATGTAATAGTACCAGAAATGAGTTATAGGCCTCTGTCTACCCACGTCACATATTGTATTGGGTTCGAACACCGACCGCACGCGCTTCTCCCGGTCGCCCGCGCGCGCCGCCGTCCGCCACACGCACCGATCGCCGGATTTTAAAGGGATGTAATAGTGCCAGAAAAAAATTCGATCGATTCATGAGTTATACCCCTTTGACTCCCCATTTAGAATGGGGAGTCGATTTCATGAGGTGTGCGATGACGTCACATAGAGCTATATAACAAAATACTCCCCAAAATTCCCATTCCCGATCCCCATTTGGGGGGGGGAGGGGTGTGTGATAACCCTCTTACTATACTACTATCCTCTGCGTTAACCGATAAGGGGACTTGATCTCGATAGAGCGTCGAGTCGTGTGTGTTCATGATGTGAACAGACTCATGACATTCCTGAGTGATATAGGGAACATGTACGCAAATCTATTGGAACAAAGAGCTAGACCCATTTGTTCAACTGGTCACATATTTGTCTATGTATAAATAGTGCATTTATTCTTCCCCACGACGCTTGACGGCAGAAGTGGAAGATGATGATGATGATGATGATGATGATGATGATGATGATGATGATGATGATGATGATGGTATAGGTGTGGTTATTTAAAAAAAAATGTATGTGGACCTCAGTCGATCGATCAATCAATCAATCAATCAATCAATCAACCAATCAATCAGGTGCCGTCTCCACAATGAAGGTTTGCTGCAATGGATTTCCAACAATGTCTTTCTCTCACCTTGACAGTACATTCTGTCAGGCTGATGCTCGTCCATCTCTTGATGTTATCTTCCCACTTGTATCGTTGTCTACCCCTTGCTCGCGTGCGGTCAATCTTGCTCTCCAGTATGATTTTTATGAGTATCAAGTCTTTTAACGTGGCCGAAATATTTCGCTTGCCTCTATTTTATTTCATTCAACAACTCTCTCTTCATTCCCAGTTTTTCTAGGACCTCCGTATTTGATTGTTTTTGTTTCCATGAAATACAACATATTTGTCTGTATATCCACATCTCCAGGGCCTCTATGCGACTTTCTTGCTTGTTCAATGTCCAGGCTTCCGAGCCATACAGTAGCGTTGGATATACGTAGCATATGACAATTCTCATATTTAATGCGCTGTTAATCTCTCTAGATGTTAATACTGATTGCATGCTGTTGAAAGCATTTTTGGTTATTCCTATTCTCGTTTTGATTTCTACCCAACTTCTGCCATCATCTGTTATTGTTTTTTTAAGTAGGGCTCACGGGTCGCAGAGGGGCCAGTACGCCCCATTAGGTCCCCACGTGTCGGGTGATCATGCCTGGCCCTGGCAAGATCAAGCGCTGAATACTACACTTTGATCTTAGCGAAAGGGCCGAGAAGTGATCATCTGTTATTATGTGGCCCTAGGAGGCCAGTAAAAAAATGATTTCCCCACAGAGGGGGAATATCTAGAATTTCAAGACATATCCTACATTGAAAGCATACCTTTAAAATATTAAAACATAAATGTAGAACTACAACGTTGATTATAAAATGTAAATATGTAAAAATTCTTAAATTGTTGTATAACAATTCTAGAAGATTTTTTCTTTTTTTGATAATATCTGACTTTAATCTGTATTCTTTCATTTACAGTAGTAAATATGAGAGATCTTTAATAATGGTAATAATATTATAGCTGGTATATGATTTAATATTTATTGTTCTAGTAATATCCCTTGCAAAATTATTAGATAATTATGTCCCCTAGTCGTTGCTTTTCTAGGAGATTTTAATTTAGCTATCTGGTAATTGCAGGATATGACACACCGAGACAACCTAAGGACAATACATGAGTAGTCAGACACTGTTGTCTTACAGGATATGACACACCGAGACAACCCAAGGACAATACATGAGTAGTCAGACACTGTTGTCTTACAGGATATGACACACCGAGACAACCCAAGGACAATATACCAGCAAGTAGACACTAGTTCTCTAGGATATGACACATTGCGATACCCCAAGGACAATACACAAGCTAGTAGACACTGTTGCTCT
>JACEFZ010011047.1:62500-71889 GCA_014155875.1 Cepaea nemoralis | reverse complement strand
TAGTAGTAGTAGTAGTAGTAGTATAGTAGTATAGTGGGTAGTAGTAGTAGAAAGGAGTAGAAAGTATAGATTTAGTAGTAGTAGTATTTAGTGTATAGTAGTAGTGAAAGTAGTATTAGTAGTATTTTAGTAGTAGTAGTAGTAGTAGTAGTATTTAGTATAGAATGGGAGTAGTAGTAGAAATTTAGTAGTAGTGTAGTATAGTGGGAGTAGTAGAGTAGTATGTAGTAGTAGTAGTAGTATTTAGTAGTAGTAGTGGAAGTAGTAGTAGTAGTAGTAGTAGGAAGTAGTAGTAGTAGTAGAAAAGTGGGTAGTGTATAGTGGGAGAGTAGTAGTAGTAGTAGTAGGTAGTAGTTGGGGTAGAAAGAAAGTGGGTTTAGTAGTATTTAAGTAGTTAGAAAGTAGTAGTAGTGTAGTAGTAGTGGGTAGTAGTAGTAGTAGTAGTAGTAGTAGAAAGTGAAAGTAGAAAGTAGTAGTAGTGTAGTATTTAGTAGTATTTGGTATTAGTAGTAGTAGAAAGTATTAGAAGTAGTAGAAATTATAGTAGTTAGTAGTAGTAGTAGTATGTAGTAGAAAGTTAGTTAGAAAGTAGTAGTATAGTAGTAGTAGAAAGTAGTAGTAGTAGGAGTAGTAGTGGAGTAGTGTATTTAGTAGAAAGTAGTATTAGTAGTAGTAGTAGTAGAGTAGTAGTGTAGTGTAGTTAGTAGTAGTCTTAGTAGTAGTAGTAGTAGTAGTGTGGGGTCGAAATTTTAGTGAAGTAGTAGTAGTAGTGGGATTTAAGTTAGTATAGTAGGAGAAAGTAGTAGTAGATAGTAGGGAGTAGTAGTATTTAGTAGTAGTAGAAAGTAGAAAGTAGAAAGGTAGTATTTAGTAGTAGTAAGAAAGTAGTATTAGTGGGGTAGAAAGTAGTAGTAGTAGTAGTAGTAGGTAGTGGGTAGTGGGGTAGTAGTTAGTATTTAAGTAGTAGTAGTAGTGAGGAAGTAGTAGTAGGTAGTAGTAAGTAGTAATAGTAGTAGTAGTAGTAGAAATTATTAGTAAGTGTAGGTAGTGTAGTGGGTATTAGTGTAGTAGTAGTGGGTAGTGGGTATTTATTTAGAAAGGAAATTGGGGTAGTAGTAGTAGTAGTAGTAGTAGAGTGGGAGTAGTATTAGTAGTAGTAGAAAGTAGTAGAAATTTGTGGTGTATTAAAGTAGTAGTAGTAGTATTTAGTTAGTAGGGTATAGTAGTAAAGTAGTAGTAGTAGAAAGTAGTAGTAGTAGTAGTAGTAGTAGTAGTAGTGTAGTAGTGGGAGTGGGAGATAGTGGGTATAGTATAGAAAAAGTAGTAGAAAGTAGTAGGGTAGTATAGTAGTAGTAGTAGTATAGTAGTAGAGTATAGTAGTGTAGTAGTAGTAGAAATTAGTAGTGGGAGTAGTAGTAGTATAGTAGGTAGTAGTAGTAGTAGTATGAGGGTATGCTTACATATCTGGCTTTTGTAAAGGGTTTTTAATCGCTCTGGGTTTTTAAACTTTGTCGCTGACGGCCCCACACACTTAAAGGGAAAACTAGCCGCTCAGAAAAAAAATTTAAAAAAACTTTTGGCAAATTAATTCCCTAAAAACATAAACCCGGGGTTTGATTGAAAAGGGACAACAACATTTTTTTAAAAACTTATTGTAAAAAGTTTGAAACTTACTGAACAGATGTATAACTATACGTTTAGCGTAGCCGAGAAGCTAACACTATATAGAACAGATGTATAACTATAACGTTTAGCGCAGCGAGAAGCTTAACACTGTATAGAACATATGTAAAACTATCGTTTAGCGTACCCGAGAAGCTTACCACTGTTAGAAAGGGTTGTATAACTTACGTTTAGCGTACCGAGAAGCTTAACAACTGTATAGAAACAGATGTATAACTATCGTTTAGCGTAGCCGAGAAGCTTAACACTGTATAGAACAGATGTATAACATAGGGTTTAGGTGCCGAGAAGTTTTAACACTTAAGAACAGATGTATAACTATACGTTTACGTGGCCGAGAAGCTTAACACTGTTAGAACAAAATTATAACTATACGTTTAGCGTAGCCGAGAAGCTTAACCCTGTATAGAACAGATGTATAACTATACTTTTAGCGTAGCCGAGAAGCTTAACCTGTATGGGAAACAGATGTATAACTATACGTTTAGCGTAGACAAAGAAGTTTAAAACCACTGTATAGAACAGATGTATAACTATATTTTTTAGAGAAGCGAGAAGCTTAACACTGTATAGAACAGTTTATAACTATACGTTTAGCGTGGCCGAGAAGCTTAAACTGTGTAGAACAGATGTAAACTATACGTTTAGCGTGGCCGAGAAGCTTAACACTGTATAGAACAGATGTATAACTATCGTTTAGCGGGGCCCCGAGAAGCTTAACACTGTGTAAAACCCGATGTAAAACTAAAACGTTTGGGGCGTGGCCGAGAATTTATCTCTGTATTTAACAGATGAAATAACCATGTTTTTTAGTTTTGCCGAGAGGCTTAACACTGTATAGAACATGTGTATAACTAAAACGTTTAGCGTGGCCGAGAGGTTAACACTGTTATAAACAGATGTATAACTATACGTTTATCGTAGCCGAGAGCTTAACACTGTATAAAAACAGATGTATAACTATACGTTTAGCGTGCCGAGAGTCTGAACTCGCCCGTGCTTGAACTTCCTGTGCGCTGAGGTAGTGGGTTCCGTCAGTACACTGGACAGTTGGACTTTAACGCTGACTTCACATTCAGAAAGCAATGGCAAACTACTGAATGCAAAATTGCCCAGAAAATCAAAAGGGGGGTTGAACACAAAGTCCTGCAAATGACAAACAACCTGTGAAACATCTCGATAAGGAAACGTGTGTTGGAGATATGTTCTTGTCGCTTACATTATGTTTTGCGACCCCCAGTAGAGCTTTGCCAGCTAGCTTTTCCCGCAGGCTCGTTGGATTTTGTGTTAGAATCCCCATGGAGCCGGGTTTTTTTTGTTTTTTATTTTTAATTAATCCTGGCACCCAGGTGGACACAGCCTACAGTAGGTGCCATGGAATTTATGGAAAGTAAAGGCGGCGATAGTGTGTCGGCTGGTATATAAATATGGCCCTGGCACCATTAGTAGGGAAAAAAAAAACGGGGAAGTCCAAGAGAGACCGTGGGGTAGAACCATCATCAGAAAAGGATCTTTCAACGGCCAAGTGAACATCCAGGACCTAAAACAGGTAGCAGCGAACCGAAAAGACATGGAGAGCCATGACTTCTGCCTATGCGCCGACTTAGGCTCAAGAGGAAAGACTAACTAACTAACTAACCTTTTAGTGATTACATCTTAGGGCGTGTGTGGGGCGACTTTTGGTGTATGAGGGCCTTTTGCATTTTTGTAAGATGAGGGTTACCTTGGATTGTGAAAATACTCGCTTATTGTTGTAAGATGATGTTACCATGGATGTGAAAATACTCGCTGATTGTTGTAAGATGATGTTGCAATGGGTTGTGAAAATACTCGCTTATTGTTGTAAGATGATGTTGCGATGGGTTGAGAAAATACTCTCTCAGATTTGACATAACTTCTTGGGACACATTGTTCTACTTTAAAAAAAATAGGGGGAACGTATATGTTCTGCTTACGAAGAAGAATTAAATTCGAATGACTAAAGAGAATACTGACAGTTTCTGTTCAGATGGGTACGACATACGATTAGAAGCACAGTAAACTGACATTCACTAATTGCATAACTGTCAAATGTTTACACATTATATCATATTCAACTAATTGTGAACAATTAATAAGTATTCCTCCCACCTATTAACAGCAAACGAAGTTGATGATGATCATCATCATGATGTTAATAATTAATTCTAAAATCTATGGAAAACCGTTTCTTCAATATCATATCCCAGCCAATTGTGAACAATTAATGCTAAAATCTATGAGAAGTCGTTCACTATCATATTTCGATATATTGTCATTAATTAATGTTAAAGTGTATGGTGCACCATTGTTCAAATGTTTTTAGTTTCACAAAAAATATTTCGGTTGCAGATATGAATTTTAAACGAAGGTCATTTAATAGAAAATTTAACTACGGACAAAAGCAACATAGATTTGCAAGATTGTTGTTTGTTTAACCAGTTCCACACTGATTTAAAGAAACGGGGCAAGTTGTACAACAAATAAAAACATAGTAACAACACAATAGTCTCCGTCTTCAGAAGAAAAAGGTCGTTTGTTATGTGATCGTGGTCAGCCAGAGACAAAAGAAGATACGTTTGTAGATATAAAATGCCGTATTATTCATTAATATTCCTGGTCTTCTTTCTTTCGCTTGATATTTATTGACTATATCTGTATTACACAGAAATATCAATTGGGGAACCTTCAGGGGCACCTAAGACAGTTCATAAATAAACACACAAGTATATGAGTGGCGTTCATAGAGGTTTAGACGCAGTTAGTTTTAAAAAAAGTTAGTTGCATATCCAGTATAGGACGTTGCAGTCAACCCCAGAATTTTATTTTCTGTTGTGATCTCTTGGCAAGTTTATGTTCAGTGGTTGCCATTGCTTTCTGAACGGCCGGCACCCATGTCATTTCGTAAAATCAAACGCAATGCGGTCTGCTGCCAAATCGCCCGCAGATGTGTTTCGAACTCGGGTATGCGGGATCACGAACTACGCCCGTAACCTCTTGGCCACGGAGCCGACAGAGACGCAGTACAAAACATAAACATTGAAAGCTGCAGTTAGGACAGAGATAGCTTTCCATTTTATGTTGTCAATATTTATGTTGTCAATATTTATGTTGTCAATTTTTATGTTGTCTATTTTATGTTGTCTATTTTTATGTTGTCTAGTGCGTCCTCTGGTCCCTACTTCTATAGTCTACTTCTATAAGCGTCAAAGAGGACATGTATATTTATTTATGAATTATCTACTTCAAAAAATATTGTCTCTTGCATAAATTTCGCTCCACTTTAGTTCACTCGGTGGTACATAAAATTATTTAATTATTCATTCAATGTGTAAATTATATCGCGTTCCCAAGTAGTCATTGGGGGTTTAAATCCTCAACACACCTCACAATCAAACGATCACACTATGAAATAATATAAATGCAACAAGAAAACTGGGAAAAGGACAGACACGTACACAATTTAAAATATCCATCAAATTCTTCATTGTCGAGACAAGAGATCGGGAATTTAAATTAGGGGAATGTGAAAAACTGATCTGACAATCCAAAATATGTCTCTGAGTATTGAAATCACAAACAAAATATTGCACATGTTATTGCCTGACACACTTAGCTATGTCTCGGATACAGCGAAATATGCGAGGCAATAAATTGTGTAATTTATCTCTTGTCTTCAGTATTTACATTCACAACGAGAAGACATTCTTGTGAATATTTTAGATTCATTTATGTTCTGTAATATGATCAAGGGGTTACGGACGCAGTTCGTAATCCCGCAGACCGCGTTTGAAACACAGCTGCGGGCAATTTGACAGCCGACCGCATTGCATTGTTGTTTTTTTTATAAAACGGTATGAGTGCCGGTCGTTCTGAAAGCAAAGGCAAACTACTAAACGTAAATTTTACAAGAAATTACAAATAGCCAAAACATGCTGGGTTTGACTGCAACCTCCTGTAAAGGATATGCGATTAGGGAAGAATAGCTACACACCGGTCAGTTGACCTCTCGTTCAAAAAGCAATGGCAAACTACCCAACGCACAATTGCTCTGACAATCATCAGGGGTAGATGACACCTACCTGCAAGCGACATGTAACATTGTTGTAACAGGTGGATACTGGCATGCGCGCCAGGAAATATCTGGGAAATAAAGACGGCCCGCGTGGTACCGACCATATCCCATTCTGAGGGGTGGTTGGTTTATACAAATCTGGGACCCGCACCATGTGCCCAAAGCGTGTATATGAGTCCTATACTTTGACTTACAGCTGTACAGCCGCACAGCAGTCACGGCCGAGCATGGATGTTATGATTGGGATAGTCTGTGCTTGGTGGAGTAGTGTGTATGTGCACATGTGTGACACGGCGAAGCCAGTGTATTTATTGTTATAGCTTACACAACTACGGGAAAGCTGTTAAATTGCCGTGATTTAACGCCTAATATCTCACTGTTATGTTGTTTACATGTCCACATCTTTTATGCAGTTCCACTCATTTTATTCATACTTTAACTGTGTTTACAACTGCAGTTCAGTGTACGATTTTGTCCTGTTGGTTGTCATATATGTTTATATTCTTGTATTCGGCTTACTGAAGTTTTATATTATGCCTTAATGTGCTCACGACAATGTTTTCTCCGTGTGTACATGTTGTGTTTTGTGTATCTGTTTGCTGATGAAGGCTAGCCGCCGCCACGTCCTGTCTTTTCATAATTGTGTAAGCTGCTTACGTCTTCTTGTTTTATATTGTTTTCTATAAACTCACTGTACGTTGATAAATTTCTGAAAGCAGTCGGCTCACACTTAGTGAGGAATGTTCTAAAACAGCCTATTTTGCAAATTCGTTTTTTTTATGAGTAAATTCAGAGCATGATTGTTGATAGCAATTCCACGAGTAAATTCTGTGACATTACTGCTGATAGCATGTTCATGAGTAAATCCAAGGGCATTACTGCTGATAGCATGTTCATAAAAAAAAATTCAGGAGCATTACTGCTGACAGCATTTTCGTGAGAAAATTCAGGGGCATTACTGCTGACAGCATTTTCGTGAGAAAATTTGGGGGCATGACTGCTGACAGCATTTTCGTGAGAAAATTCGGGGGCATTAATGCTGATAGTATTTTCATGAGTAAATTCAGGGGTATGACTGATGACGGCAAGTTGAAAACTCGCTGCTATAGATCCACGTATAACTGGACCACCCAGATTATCAGAAGCGACTTGTTGACATTCTTCTTCTTCTTACGTTCGCTAGACTTGTGGAAATGATGACTTGGGTTGTCAGGTATGTGTAGAGGGGTTAGTGAACACAATTCCCCGACACAAAGATTCGAGGGCTTGAAATCTGCTGCGGGAGACTTGCAATGAATACGATAATATGAGTGTCGGTTGTTCAGAAAGCAATGGCAGGCAAGCTACTGAAGGTAAATATTACCTAGCAAATAGCAAACAGGTCAATATGATTAAAAAAAAGTCGCTTAAAAGTCGCCAGGATTGACTTCATTGCTCCGGGTTTTATCCCATACGGCTCGGTCTCTTTCCGCAGCGCGGAAAGCGTCGCACAAAGCACGAACTCCGTGGCTCTAGCGACTACCCACATGAGTCTCCGAAAAATTTAACTCGTGAACCGAAGGACGCGGCCGGAATCGAACCCACAACCTTCGGAGCCCGAGTTAAACGGCTTGACCACTTTGCCACGAAGACTCCATGTCAATATGATGGGGCTGATTGCATCGTCCTGTAAAGGACATGAAAGTAACTCACGCTAAGTGGGGTGGTCAATATGGCGTCTGTCTGGGACTATTTCGGTGTACTTTACGGTACACAAGAGTTAGCACGCTTTCCTGCAAGCCCACAGGATATGTGTTCGAATCTCTCATTCAAAGGAGAGTTGTTTGTTTTAAAGTTTAATTTCGCCTTGGTTGTCGTCCAAATCTGTCTAAAATAGGTACCGGGAAAACGAGAGAAATCAAGGCGGCCGACATGAAACTGAGCACAGCAACCCTGAGGAGCCGATTGGACTACACAATATATGGTTAGCACCCAGTACACCTCGAGGCGTGGAAGAGGGTCCTTGATTTCATTTTACAGGAAGAGTTAGTTTTGGAAAAGCCTCGTATATCCGTCACTTGGTCATATGTCCCTAGAAGGTACCATATACCGCAGATGTTTTTTTTTATACAGGAAGAGTTAGTTTTGGGAAAGCCTGGTATATCCGTCACTTGGTCATATGTCCCTAGATGGAACCATATACCGCAGATTTTGTTTAATCAAGGTGGAGTTACTTTGATTAACTTGGGGAAAACTGACTAATGTATGGATATAATTTCAACATAGAATCAGTTGTACAACATAAAATAAGGCGACAGACTTGTTTAATCGCGGCAGATTTATTTGATCAAGTCTGGAATAAAAAAACTGACCAATCTCTGGATATTTAAACATAGACGCCGTAAAAGATAGGTTGCAGGATTTATTGCCTGCCATATCTGCCTGCACCTCGTCAGGTCTTGAATATTTGTTAAACAGGATCAGCTGAGCAGCCTACAAGATGCCCGCATACTGTTTTACAGAAATAATATTGACATTGGTCAAATCTGGAAAACTGGACCAATGTCTGGATAATTGTTTAACAAAGAAAAAGTTGTACAGCTTACAAAATGCCGCATACTTTCTTAATAAAAGTATATCTGTTTTGGTGATGTCTGAAAAATATGACCAATGTCTGAATATTTGTGAAACATAGAATAAGTTGTAGAATTGACAAAATGGTCATGTATGATATTTTATACAAGATAATGTAGACCAGAGATTACAGCTAAACATTATTTGATTTATATCTTAGATTTTAAACCTGTCTGTTTGCATGCTCAAATAAGTTCAGCAATTTCTGCAATAAAATAAAGCCAAAGTTATAATTTAGTCAAAGAAATACATTTAGCACTCACATGTCCGATGATGAAGTCGGAGAGTTCAAATCCAAAACTACAGTCACACAGAAAGGAAACTAAACCATTATCCGTGTTCATTTGGTCGTGAAATTTGCAAACTTCGTGGTCATTTTATAAATGGCATTAGTCCATGTGCCAGATAATTCACGCTGATTAAGAAATGTGATATAAGTTCGCCATTTTCCCCAAACTAGTCACTTTTTCGATTCTACGATTCGGGAAAAGTTTTTTTTCAAATAAAAACGTATTTATCTGTTTATGGACACTTATATCAGATAATATATCACACCGAAGACCACATTAAGTCAGGAAAACATATTTGTGAAGATTATATTACTGATTTAAATTCGATGAGAGTATGAAGAGGATACTGCCCCGAAACTCGCGACATTGATTCTCTGGGTATTCCGCTTACCTGTCCGGAGGGGATAGCCCAGGAGCGGTTGGTGATGTTCCCGTCAGGTCGCTGGTTTGTGTCGGTGATACGGCCGTCGGCGGCAGGTGAGACCTTCTTCCTGATTGGTCGATGATGGTGACAACAGAAGCGTTGACGGACCACTCAGAAACTGAGCCGGCTGGAGCTCTCTGCGCGTGCGTATTTTTCCAGCTGCGAAAGTGAATGAACTCCAGGTCGGATTTAGGGGTCTACAGGCCAGCACGGCTGAACACATCCGGTACGGCAAATCTTTTTGTCAATTAAACAAGAGAAGTTCTACACTCCCCACTACCCCCTC
>JACEFZ010011047.1:0-55000 GCA_014155875.1 Cepaea nemoralis | reverse complement strand
TTCTTCTTCTTCTTCTTCTTTCTTCTTCTTCTTCTTCTTCTTCTTCTTGGTGTGTGGGATGTGTGTGTGGGTGGGGAATGTGTGTGGGTGGGGGATCAGTGGGTGGGTGGCGGCATGTATGTTTGCCTGTTCTGTGTGAGTGCGTGGAGGTATGTGTGGGTGGGTGGGGGAGGTTTGGTGGGTGGGGGATGTGTTGGTGGCTGCGGGATATGAGGTGGATGGGGGATGTGTCTCACAACATTGCAATATGCACTGTTTATGTGTACAACTTTCATTGATAGTGTTTTTTTTTTTTCCTCATGTGAATGTATCATGCGTAATATGCATTGTTATGCTTACAAAATCCATTTGACAATGTTTTTCCCCCCCTATGTTAATGTAACATGCACATTTGATGAATGAAAGATGAGTGATTGAAAGGGCCGAATGTAAGACGGGCCTGCGTGCCCAATTTGTTACCCTTTTAAAATAAAGTTTGTTCGTTCGTTCGTTCGTTCTCTCTCTCTCTCTCTCTCTCCTCTCTCTCTCTCTCTCTCCTCTCTCTCTCTCGCTCTCTCTCTCCTCTCCTCTCTCTCTCTCTTCCTCCCCCTCTCTCTCGTTCTTGGAGAAAGATTAATGAATGAGTGAATGATTTAGTGTTTGTGATTGCGAGTGGATATGTGAAGAGAGAGGAGAGAGAGAGAGAGAGAAGAGAGAGAGAGAGAGAGAGAGAGAGAGAGAAGGAAGAGAGATGGAGAATAGAAAGAGACAATGGAGAAAGAAGAGAGATGGAGAAAGAAAGAGAGTATGTAATGTATAAACAAACTTGTGTTAGTGTGCTGTGATTGTGAGTATATGTGTATGCGTGGGAGTGTGTATTTGTGTGTTTATGGAGTGGGTACATACTGTGGAGTTTATGTAAATGATGTAAGTAGTATGCAGGTATTGTATTGTATTGGCAACCTTTCCGTCTTGACTGACGATAGTTTGTTACATTGTGATTCAAAAAGGCATAATAACCTAACCCATGCGGCTGCGAATGTGAATGATCAGATCAATTCGCTTAGAACAAGTTCGTCACAATGGATTGCATGTGAACACATGGTCATTTCACCATCACGCACCACGTTACGTCTCATGAGCTCAGTGTGCGACCTATCTGCAATCATTTCTCATTTGTCTTTATTTCAGTTCTGATATTTGCCCTCCATGCAACATGATCAGTGGCGACTTGCTCCCAATGTGCAGTATCTATGCCTGTATCAATTATGTCCCGCTTACACACATCTTTGTATCATAGTAGAGGCCAACCCGAGATCTCTTACCCATCTGTAATTCACCAAAAAAGATGTCATTTGGTATTCTACCATCATCCATCCTCCTAACGTGCCCTATCCATCTAAGTCTACAAAGACTGAAGCATGGAAAAAACCGTCACACAACCTGATTTCTCCAATACTTCAGTATTTATAATTTTGTCTTGCCACATATATACCGAGTTACCAGTTACCAGTTATCAGTTGGGTATCTTCATGCACTCCGGAAATGTCCATAGGTGCTCAAGATCCCCCCCCAGCATATGCATCAGCGTCAGGTGGCTAATAGTGCCAGTTCTGTGTTGGTTCACGAGGCGCTTTGTTTTTCCCGATGTACCTCTCGCGTCTGGCTGTGCCGATTCTTACTCCCAAGTCTTTCATCCTGGACAGCGATGTGGAATCACTGACGTCAAAGTCTTCTGTTCTCGCCATATCTTTGGACGTTAAACATCGGCACGATCCATGGGCTGGCCATCTACAGGGGGTGCAAGAGCCAGCCAGTTTATCAGCTCGTTCATTTCCCTCGACTCCCGCATGTCCCCGGGCGAAGATGAAGGTGACTTTACGGGCAACAGACTTCCGCAGCGACTCAGTCCACTGTCTACGTTCAGATCCAGCTTCGACCTTCTGAATCATGCTCATTGAATCACTTAGTACACACACGTTGGTATAATGCTGTGATTCCAGCCATATGAAAGCCTGTGTTACTGCCATCACCTCCATCGTCATGCTGCTCGTGGTCATAGAGTGGGCACCACTGGATTCTTGAAACGGTTCGGCCCGCTGACGGCTGTAAATGCCCCCGCACTTCTCTGCTGCTTACAACAGATCCAGATTCTTCGCAGACTTGCAATGAACTGTTTAAAAACGTTTTTCTCTTGTTGTAAGTTGACCAGGCTTCACAGCCATAAAGAAGAGTACAAAAAACACAGGCTTGATAGACAAGGACTAATGCTTTGCAGTTAGCTTTCTGTTCTCCCGACTCTTTTTGTTAACCTGTTTATTGTTTTGTTGCTGCCTTACTAATAATGATGTTGATTTCCTGATCTAGGGATAATTTGCCATTTACCTCTGATCCTAGATATGTAAAGTGGTCTTCTATCTCTAGTTCGGCGTCGTCAATAAAGATTGATGGTACCCCATGGGTACCTTGTTACATAATATGTGTCTTCATTTTGCTAATCGTTAAACAAATTCAGAACAAGTATTGGATAATGCCAATAGGGGACGTTGTAATTCTTCCTCAGAGTGGTCGTAAATTACAGCATCATCTGCAAAAAGCAACTCTCTGATCAGTATCCTTCTAATTTTGGTCTTGGCTTCAATCTCTGGGCATTGTAGAGGCCGCCATCTGAGCGTGAGTGAATGTATATACCACCATCCTGATCACGAAAGGCCATATTTCAGTAGAAGTGAAAGTATATCCCAAAGAGGGTGGGAGCTAGATCCAACCTTGCTTAACTCCACTCTTGATTTCAAACTCTTCTGAAGTTACACCATCAAATTTGATTATACCTTTCATGTTGTTGGGTAGCCAATCTCACGACTGACCAAATCAAATGCCTTTGTGAAGTCGATGAAGACAATAACAGTGGTTGATTCTGTTAACGGCATTTTTCTTGCATTTTTCGCAATGAGAATATCATATCATGGTAGACCGTTCTGTCGGAAGCGCACTGTGATTCGGGTGATTCTGGCAAATATTTTCCATATATATATTATTTTTCCAAACAATACACAGAGTGGTATTGCATTGTGTGAAACCCTTGTAGTTGTTACAGTCGCTCCGATCGCCCTTGTTCTTGTACAGTGTTATGATGCTTGAAATCGTTTGCGAGTGGATATTGAGAGGAGAGAGAGAGAGAGGGAGAAGAAAAAGAGAGAGAGAGAGAGAGAAGAGAGGAAGAGAGGGGGAAAAAAAGGAAGAGAATGGAAAAAGGGGGGAAAAAAAAAAAAAAAAGAGAGATGGAGAAAGAAAGAGAGTATGTATGTAAAAGGGGCAAACTGTGTTAGTGTGCTTGTGATTGTGAGTATATGTGTATGCGTGGGAGTGTGTTTTTGGGTGTGTTATGGAGTGGGTACATAACTGTGAGATTTTATGTAAATGATGTAAGTATGTTGCAGGTATTGTATTGTATTGGCAACTTTCCGTCTTGACTGACGATATTTTGTTTAAAATTGTGATTAAAAAAAGGCATAAAACCAAACCCCAGGGCGGCTGCGAATGTAAATGATCAGATCAATTCGCTTAGAACAAGTTCGCCCACAATGGTGCATTTTGAACACATGGTCATTCACCATCACGCACCATCTTACGTCTCATGAGCTCGGGTGTGCGACCTATCTGCAATCATTTTCCCTTTTGTCTTTATTTCATTCTGATTTTTCCCCTCCATGCAACATGATCATGGGGGACTTGCCCCCAATGTGCAGTATCTATGCTTTTATCAATTATGTCCCGCTTACACCATTTTTGTATCATAGTAGGGGCCCAACCCGAGATCTCTTACCCATCTGAAATTCACCAAAAAAGATGTCATTGGTATTCTACCATCACCATCCTCCTAACGGGGCCCTATCCATCTAAACCCTACAAAGATGAGCAGGGAAAAAAACCGTCAAAAAACCCTGATTTCTCCAATACTTCAGTATTTAAAAATTTTGTCTTGCCACATAATACCGAGTACCAGTTCCCATTATCAGTTGGGGTATCTTCATTGCACCCCGGGAAAAGTCCATAGGTGCTCGGGCCTCCCCCCAGCATATGCATCAGCGTCAGGTGGCTAATAGTGCCAGTTCTGTGTTGGTTCACGGGGCGCTTTGTTTTCCCGATGTACCCTCGCGTCTGGCTGTGCGATTCTTACTCCCAAGTCTTTCATCCGGGACGCGAGTGGAATCACTGACGTCAAATCTTCTTTCTCGCCATATTTTTGAGGACGTTAATAACATCGGCACAAATCCATGGGCTGGCCATCTACGGGGGGTGCAGAGCCAGCCATTTATCAGCCCGTTCTTTTCCCTGGGACTCCCGCAGCCCCGGGGCGAAGTGAAGGTGCTTTACGGGCAAAAAGATTTCCGCAGCGACTCAGTCCACTGTCAAACGTTCGATCCAGCTTCGCCTTCTGAAACATGCTCATTGAATCACTTAGTACACACACGTTTGGGAAATGCTGTGATTCCGCCATATGAAAGCCTGTGTTACTGCCATCACCCCCATCGTCATGCTGCTCGTGGTCATAGAGGGGGGCACCACTGGATTCTTGAAAAGGTTCGGCCCGCTGAACGGGCGTAAATGCCCACGCACTTTTCTCGCTTACAAAAAGATCCAGATTCTTCGCAAAACTTGCATATGAAACTGTTTAAACGTTTCTCTTTGGGGTAAGTGACCAGGCTTCACAGCCATAAAGAAGAGTACAAAAAACACAGGCTTGATAGACAAGGACTAATGCTTTTCAGTTAGCTTTCCCGTTCTCCCCGACTCTTTTTGTTAACCTGTTTATTGTTGTTGCTGCCTTACTAATAATGATTTTTGGGTTTTCCTGATCTAGGGATAATTTGCCATTTACCTCTGATCCTAGATATGTAAAGTGGTCTTCTATCTCTAGTTCGGCGTCGTCAATAAAGATTGATGGTACCCATGGGTACCTTGTTACATAATATGTGTCTTCATTTTGCTAATCGTTAAACCAAATCAGAACAAGTATTGGATAATGCCAATAGGGGACGTTGTAATTCTTCCTCAGAGTGGTCGTAATTACAGCATCATCTGCAAAAAGCAACTCTCTGATCAGTATCCTTCTAATTTTGGTCTGGCCTTCAATCTCTGGGCATTGTAGAGGCCGCCATCTGAGCGTGAGTGAATGTATATACCACCATCCTGATCACGAAAGGCATATTTCAGTAGAAGTGAAAAGTATATCCCAAAGAGGGTGGGAGCTAGATCACAACCTTGCTTAACTCCACTCTTGATTTCAAACTCTTCTGAAGTTACACCATCAAATTTGATTATACTTTCATGTTGTGGGTAGCCAATCTCACGACTGACCAAATCAAATGCCTTGTGAAGTCGATGAAGACAATAAACAGTGGTTGATTCTGTTAACGGCATTTTTCTTGCATTTTTCGCAATGAGAATATCATATCAATGGTAGACCGGTTCTGTCGGAAGTCGCACTGTGATTCGGGTGATTCTGGCAAATATTTTCCATATATAATATTATTTTTCCAAACAATACACAGAAGTGGTATTGCATTGTGTGAAAACCTTGTAGTTGTTACAGTCGCTCCGATCGCCCTTGTTCTTGTACAGTGTTATGATGCTTGAATCGTTTCAATCCTGTGGGACTTGTCCTTCTGCCAGCATAGCTCTATTAGCTGGTGGGTCTGTAGAGTGAGTGTGTCTTTCCCACTCCTGATAACCTCTATTGGAATCCCATCCTTACCTGCAGACTTGACAGATGCAAGTTCATTTATAGCACACTTAACTTCTGTTATAGTGGGAAGTGTGTCCAGGTGGTCAAGAGTTGGCAAGGCCTCTATGGCGCTGAGGGCATCATCGGCTAGTTTGGTCTCGCTTTAGTTAAAGCTCCAAATAGTGTTTTAGCCAAAGATGGATGTATGCAGGTATGTATGGGTTTATGCGTGCGTGTGTGTGTGGTGCTTGCGTGCGTGCGTGCGGCATGCGTGCGTGCGTGCGTGTGTGTGTGTGTGTGTGTGTGTGTCTGTGTGTCTGTGTGTCTGTGTGTCTGTGTGTGTCTGTCTGTCTGTCTGTCTGTCTGTCTGTCTGGCCTCCTGCCTGACTCATAACATGGTAATAATCATTGTTTATGTTTACAACATCCATTTAAAATCTGTATCTCCAATGTGAATGTAACATACACAATAGATAATTGATGTATGAAAGAGAGTGATTGAAAAGGGCCAAATGTAAGACGGGCCCGCGTGCCCAATTGTGACCCTTTGAAAATAAAGTTTGTTCAGTCAAAATAAAGTTCATTCATTCTCTCTCTATCTATCTCTCTATCTCTCTCTCTCTCTCTCTCTCTCTCTCTCTCTCTCTCTCTCTCTCTCTCTCTCTCTCTCTCTCTCTCTCTCTCTCCTCTCTCTCTCTCTCTCTCAACTTATCTATCAGAAACTAAATGAGTTCATCATCATCAAATGTGTCGCTTAATTAAGGAGATGATCATCCAGAATTCAAATAAAGGTGATTAAGAAGGTGATCCAGGATAATATCAGGGTATGTATCTCTGTTTAAGAAGGTGATCAATAAGAATGCAGAAAATATAGCTATGTTTCACTGATTAATAAGTTCATTTACGCGAATGCCAGAAAATATAGAAATGTATACTAATTATGAAGGTGATAAATGTGAATACCAGAAAATATCTCTAGCTTCGTTGTATGCAAGTATAAGATTTACATCGACTAGACCAGTGGTTCTCAACCGGTTGGAATGTCCCCCACCCCCTCCCCAGGGGAGGAATTTTAGGGTTTCCGGGGGGGGGGGGGATTAAGATATTCAAGATTGGGTTAATATAAGAACGGATGACTTGATATTGTTTCCCTTCAGGCTTTAAGATTATGTACGCATCCCCTTCTGAAATTCATTTATAGCGTAAGTAGACCCGCAGATCACGTTTTATGTAGACGTCTGACTATTCTAGTATGTGTTATTAAATTTAGCTTCCACGATTATGTATAATGTGTAGTGCGGGGAGGGGGATTTTTAGGTGGAAATACGAGGGGGGGGGGGGTGACGTTCTGAAAATATGGTGAAGAGGGGGCACGTACCAAAACAAAAAGGTTGAGAACAACTGGTCTAGACGGTATTCCACCCAAGGTAATCGGTTCTGTCTACTTGTAAGTTGTTTTTTTTTTAATGTTGCATATCCTTTGCAGGCAGACAACACCAGCATTTTCAGCTGCTGTTGATGTACTAGGCAAATGTTACGCTCAGTAGTTTGCCATTGCTTTCTGAACGCCCGGTCCCATAAAAACACGCTATAACACAACGCGACACGATCTGCTGCGCAAATTAATCGCGGCTGCGTTTCGAACGCCTGGTAAGCGGCTCACGAACCGCGTTCGCAAACCTTAGGCCACGGAGCCCGGTCAAGAACTTGTAAGTGCGTGTTGTTGTGTTTTGTGTTGTTGTTTTTTTTTCTGAACCACTGCAGCGTTCTTACGACCTACTCTTTTCAATTTCCATCTGTCGTGTAATTGTAGCAAGCATGTCATAAGGTTGTTTGCTTTATCCGAGAAGACTATGTGCAAGCCCACTACCTAAGCCATCAAAGGGGCGTGTGATATCACTTGAAACCATCGGTTCTTGTAAAAGTCTTCGGCCCTATGCCTTTAGCCAGCCAGGTAACATCAATAGGAGGGAACACCCAACCCTCTCAGCCAGATTTCTCCTTTGACTTAGTCTGCATGTAATCGACACCTTTTGACACACCACACGATGGTCAACACTTGTTCTATGTCAATGTTGGTTTTGTCAAAAGCTCTAGCCAGTTCTGGAGATGTTTGTTCTATTTAGTCAGTCTCAACAACGGTTACCAACCTCCAGACCTTCGGTCAGAAATCTACGTTGTGGAGAAGGAAAGTGGACAGCATCGCGGGATGATATTCTGGTGTTTGCGTGATTATTTTAAACTTTCGGTTAAGTTTAAAATAGCACAAAGATTTGCGCTTGGTTGTAAGTTTATATCGCTATTACAAATTTGCGTAAATCGGAATGAAGCTAAGCGAGGGATGCCAGTATAAACAATATAAATTTTAAAATAAAGTGACATATGGTTCGTGCTCTTGTCCACTCTACTAACACATTGATACAGTAGCTGAGGTTCAAATCTAAGGGTTGTAGGGGTTTATCCCTTTAGCTCACGGGTAGAATCAGCCTATGTTAAGGATAATTTCCAACATTTCTAGGATTATGTGAGAAGAAATGGCCGCGAGGAACGAAATTATTATCTTAGTGTATCATGTCGTGACCTAGTGTATTTGACTGGCGTACACTAAATAAACCACTGACAGACTATTGCATAGATATCATTTCTTAGACCATCATTTTACCGTAGACTATATACATTAGAAAGTGCAATAACAGCTACGCAAAACATCCTGCACTACAAAAACAGAACACAAATTGTTGGTTAACAACATTCTTGGCTAACAACATAACCGCGATCGGACACACACTGTTACATATCGTCTGATAAATGTCATAAATAATATAACATAACAGAAAGTCATGCAGCTTTACAGAACAAGTTAAGAAAAATAAAGGACATTGCGGCGACTAGCCTTCATCTGCAAACAAATACATAGATAAAACACAACTATAATCACGGAGAAAACCCTCTAGTGACTACATGGGAACAGGCTGGGAAGAAGGGCCCTCCCAGATTGTTCGCCTTCATCCGAGAAGGCTAGACATGTTGTCCACCGATATTTGATTTGAGAACCAGCCACGCCGCCCACTTCGTGGAGTTTAACAGGTCCAATTGGAGGCGGACGTCTGACAATATAGGGATGATGAGACTATGATGATAAATCATGATTACTACTAATGATGATGATGATGATTAGGATGATGATGATAATGACTATGATAATGATAATGATGATAATAATTTTGATTATAATGATGATGATCATTATTATATTATTACTATTAATATTATGATTTTGACGATTGTGATGATGATGCTGATGATGATGATGATGATGATGATGATGATGATGATGATTATTATTATTATTATTATTATTATTATTATTTTTATAATTATTACTAATATAATGATAATAACAATGATCATTACGATAATTAGTTTGAGATTATTAGTGACAATGATTTTAATATTCATTCTGATATCGTAATGATGAGACTTGTGATGACCATAATGATAATTATGATGGTGGTGATGAAGATGATGATAAATATGATGATGATGATGATGATGATGATGATGATGATGATGATGATGATGATGATGATGATGATGATGATGATGGTGATGATGATGATGATGATGATGATGATGATGATGATGATGATGATGATGATGATGATGATGATGATGATGATGATGATGATGATGATGATGATGATGATGATGATGATGATGATGATGATGATGATGATGATGATGATGATGATGATGATGATGATGATGATGATGATGATGATGATGATGATGATGATGATGATGATGATATGATACTGATAATGATAAACTTGATGATGATGAGAATGACGGTGGTGAATTTATAATGATGGTGATTTATACAAAAGTCCTTGTCTATCAAGCCTGTGTCCTTAGTACTCTTCTTTATGGCAGTGAAACCTGGACAACATACTCACACCAAGAGAACAACTTAAACAGCTTCATATGCGGTGTCTGCGAAGAATTCTTGGTATTAAGTGCAAGACAAAATCACAAATACTGAAGTATTGGAAAGATCAAGTTGTGTGACGGTGTATTCCATGCTCAGTCTTCGTAGACTTAGATGGATAGGACATGTTAGGAGGATGGATGATGGTAGAATACCAAAGGACATCTTATTGGTGAATTACAGATGGGTAAGAGATCTCAGGGTCGGCTCTACTAAGATACAAAGATGTGTGTAAGCGGGACATGATGATACAGGCATTTATAATGCACATTGGGAGCAAGTCGCGGCTGAACGTGTTGCATGGAGGGCAAACATCAGAAATGGAATAAAGACAAAGGAGAAAATTATTGCAGATATGTCACACACTGAGCGTGTGAGACGTAAGATGGTGCATGATGGTGGAAATGACCACGGGTCCGCATTCACCCACTGTGAACGAACATTTACAGCGCGAATTGGCCTTATCAGTCACATTCGCTACCGCCATATTTAAAAGTTATTATGCCTTTTTAAAGCACATACTATCGTCTGTCAAGACGGCAAGGTGCCAATTCTCACTCTCTCGATTTATGATGATGATGATGATGATGATGATGATGATGATGATGATGATGATGATGATGATGATGATGATGATGATGATGATGATGATGATGATGATGATGGTGATGACTTTTATACTGAGTTTGAGATTATTAGTGATGATGACTTTGATATTCATTCTGATGACGTTGATAATGCCTATGATGCCCATGATGCCCATGATGCCGATGATGCTTATGATCAAGAAGAGCTCTGCAAAACAGAAAGCTATTGAATCTGGAGGGCAGTCTACACCGACCTGGCTTCTCTGGGTGCCAGCCATTTGCAGGGCTCAGCCGACCAGAAGCTCGACGAAATCAGACTTTAAACTGGACTCTTTCTGGGAGTTAACACAACCATCGGAGTCAGCTTGACCGAATGGATCAGAGCCATGGCTCTTAAACTTCCGGTGTGCTGATGCTGAGGTAGCGGATTCAACCCCTGCATCGGTCAGTTTGACTAAATTGTTGACTTCTCGTTCTTGACTTGCGATGTAAATTACAAGTACTCAGAAGCCGGAGTGGCGAGGGATACTGGTAATACGGAAAGCTATTCCGCACGCAAAATCAGTCCAGTGCACTAGTAGCACGTGTATGGACTACGCTTGAGTTCAAACCAAGCATATGCAAAAACTAAAATATAACCAGCAACCACCCAACCATGTCAATGCCAAACACTGACTGCCCATACTCTCCTAATGGTCGAAACCTCAAAGTGACCACCGTCTGGGAAACAAAGAATTCAGTCGTCAAACTCCACACAAGTGATATACATTTCCAAAATTTTGTAGACCTGTTTACACAGCACTACCCTTAAAACAAACACATACACAAACCGAAAAACCCCATCTCGCGTGGATAAAGCACTCGCGCACGCCTCCCATTGTGGCTAACATTTACATTATGATTGATTGTTCTGCAGTCCCGCCGGCCTATGGGAACACACCGGGTCACGTGATCCTCGGAAACGAGGTTCGTGGGCTCGATGCATCCGTCGGTCACTGGGACTGTTCCCGGTCAATGTAACAAACGGCTTTCTCGTGGCTACAACCGTTAATTAGCTGTATGGTATGTCCAGGACATGGAACTCAACCCCGGCATTTATTGGCTGTGTGATTTTTCTTGGCAATCTGACGGTCAGTAGTTTGCCACTGCCGGATTCATGGCGAAGGCGTTAAGGACGTTGTTCGTAATCTCATATACTCCCGTACGAAACACAGCTGAGCGAGATTCGGTAGCGAATCGCGTCGCGTTGGTTACTTCCGAGGGTATGGGAGTCTGTCGTTCAAAAAGCAATGGCAAACTACTGAACGTAAAAACTTGCCAAGGCATCAACAGAAGCTAAAAAATGCTGGTGTTGACTGCAACGTCCTGTAAAGAATTTACGGGGAAAAAAGACAGTTTGCCATTGTCCGCTCCGTGGCCAAGAGTTACGGTGGCAGTTCGTGATCCGGCATACTGTATTCGAAACATAGCTGCCCACGATTGGCAGTAGACCGCTTTGCTTTGGTTTTTTACGAAATAGTATGGGTGCCGGTCGCTCAGAAAGCAATGGCAAACTACTGAATGTAAACTTGCCAAGAGATCACAACAGCACAAAATCTCCCATTAAGTGCCCATTGGTATAAATATAGTAATTACATCTCCCATTAAGTGCCTGTGACATAATGTCCCCAGTTGGCACCAGCTTGCAGACGATTATAAATATCTTTTCCTGGAAAGAATAATTTTAAGTGTGGGGGACTGGCGGTTGCCTTATATGGTAATGCTTAGCGCACATATCATTGTTCAGATAGAGGCGAGGAATGTGGCAGTAGCTGGGAATAGCTTAGAATAGTTTGGTAAAACTCCCAGGCGGGACCAGAGATAGTCACTTGAGTCTGGGCCAGCCCCCGATTAGGATGTGATTCGTTCCGGGAGCGGGTAGAGGCCCATTGTGGGGCCATTTTTGCCTCTATGTTGCATTGGTGAGCATACATCTGGTTTTTTGAATGATAAGATTTGTGTTAGAGATGTAATACAATCTTTGTTTGATATGAGAAGTATCCTACATTTCATGTATGTATTTTGGCGGACTTTGCTACGGCACCGTTACTTCTGTAAGAAAGCCAGCCTGAGATTGAACGTCTATACAACTGTTCTATATTCCTAGACTTACAATTCTTATTCAATTCTTATCATGCTATGATTTCGGCTTCATCTTCTTTTGAAGAGTTTGATGTCTCTGTAAATTCTATACCGTGTCTGCAGAGTTCAATCTATCTTCACTTTTGGTTCACTCTCAATTAGGGAAGAACCTATCTTTACCGGACTTTTGGTAAAGTATTCAGGTGTTACATAATGCCTTTGTTAAAGATTCAGATATTGTACGCATATATATCTTGTGTGTGTGAATCTTTACTTTATCTGTGTACAGAATATGCAGGGGACGGAACATATATTTTGTGTGTATGACAGCCTGGGGACACAGTTAGATAAGACACCCCATTGCTTTTGTCGGATTGGTGGATCATGTATGTCGTGGCTCAATCATATTTAGGAGAACATTTCACATACCTAAATACTCTTTTTTTACCTGCCGTAAATCGTGCAGTGTGCTTGCCACAATAACAAGACATTGGAGCCAATATTTCTACAACTTCGACCTCAGTCACACACCACACCCCACCCCTGGCATGTTCTGTAACAGAGTGGTGTACTCCCATATAGAGAGGAGTGTTTATATATGGGAGAATATATCTCCATTTGGTAGCTGTGATGTCCTGTTCGTGGTATAGGTAGAAACGTGAGGTTGGTAGAGTGTTCAGATTACCGACCCCACTTTCCCGCCAAATAAACGCATACGTTACAGGCGCACAGGGGGTACCCCTTCAGGATATGGGGATTGTCCTCTACCTATATGTTCTGTGTTGTCTCTGTGAGTCTTATGAACCTGCGTAATACGCTAGTATATTCATAGTTTGTCATTTTGATTTGCAGACAATTGAGGCAGGCGGGGAACATCTTGGCTGGATCTTAGCTGGATCTTAGTTGGATCTTAGCTGGATCTTAGCTGGATCTTAGAGTCTACAACATCTTGGCTGATTTTAGCTGAATCGACGTATAGACCACTTTGGGTACACATTTGGCCTATACTTTTGGACGAAAAGTCTTTTATGAGGGTGACTGGTTTAGCCCCGAAGTCACCAGTGCTGGCAAACAGCCACATTTTTTCCTAGAAAACCAGAGGGGAAGTAATCCCTATTATTCTTCTGGCAACTGGGAGAAACTCCAGACGGAGTTATCTCCTTTTTTGGGTTTGACATTCTAGTGACATGTATGAAAAGCTTCAACTACTCATCCCTGGCGTCTGACGAGAGATGACATTAATCTTCTTCCTGTAATATCAGGGAGGTTATAGTCTGCAACAGCTTACGGACTGGAGGTTACTCTCTATGTGAAGCGTCATAATTAATGGAGTCAAATATGAACCCAGCTACACTTCTCTGGTTTGTTTAAATGTCGTGCTGAGACATTTGAGACTTCGTCTTTTTCAACGATTAAGCATGCAAGTCTTACCATTTTCGGGAAATCGCCTAGAGAGGTTCAACTAGCTTCTGACCCATGCTCAGGGAGAGTCCTTCCTTCACCAACAACCCCAGTACGTCGTTGAGAGTCAGTGCTTCCACTTTTCCCGCATGATGGACATTAATACCAAGGGGTGAAATCCCTATTTTATGCAGACATATTTTCCTCTCAAGACCAACGCCATATCGAGTAGTCCAGACTCAGTCACACCATTATCATTTTTATAGAAGGGAAATTGAGGACAGTTCCTTTTGTTGGTCAATTATGACTGTATGTTATCAACTTCAATGAGCCGTATTCCCATTACTGTGTTCGGTATCCAGAGAACCTTGTTTTTCCTCAGTGGCACATTGTGGGGTTTGGTCAATTCAGGATGGGAGGAACCCATCTCTTTCAGCGGTAGAATGAAGACAGTTGTAGCGAAGCCCTGTGTGGAGTGAATCTACATTCTCCTGATTTTGAATATTGGTGTCTGCACGAACTTAGTTACAATAATGACACAATCACCAGTCAGATATCTGATCTATGTTCTGGTTGGTTTTTCCGTGTGATAGACATCATGTAGGGGTAGGGAAGAGAAGAGGAGGAGGAGAGTGTTAGATTATGAGTTATACATTATTTGAGAATGTATATTTTTTGTTGATGTTTGGATAGATTGTAGTGGATACAGAGTCATGTACTTCCAGATTATGAGAGTCTGGCAATAAACATATATGTTCGTCAGGAGAGTTTTCATTGTCTAGTGACCAGTGTAACACTGTTTGTTGTTGTAAAGAACTGTGCTACTGTGTTTGTAGATGTGCAGAGAATCCAGTGGGAGGTCGACCAACACACAGTCTCAGATATTTTATCCAAGAACCACAACTTGATAGAGATCTGTGGTTAAGAGACCTATTCTCGGTTTTATTCTTCAGGAAGGTAGTTTATCTTGTAACGTGGGTGGAGTCTATCCTACCATCACCCCATTCTTCTTTCAAAAGAGCCAATAACTACTCTATTCCTGGAGTCTTTTAGGAAATAAACTGTCTTGATCAATTGCCTTTATATGGGGCGAACCTGAGGGACCTATTGATTATTTACCCTAGACACAATCTCAGTCCATTTCATATGGTACTCTCATTTATTATACCACAGTGCCCATTGGTATAAATATAGTAATTACATCTCCCATTAAGTGCCTGGCATAAATATAGTAATCACATCTCCCATTGAGTGCACATCGGTATAAATATAGTAATTACATCTCCCATTAAGTGCCCATCGGTATAAATATAGTAATTACATCTCCCATTAAGTGCCTGGCATAAATATAGTAATTACATCTCCCCTTAGGTGCCTGGCATAAATATAGTAATCACATCTCCCATTAACTGCCCATCGGTATAAATATAGTAATTACATCTCCCATTAAGTGCCCATTGGTATAAATATAGTAATTACATCTCCCATTAAGTGCCCATTGGTATAAATCTAGTAATTACATCTCCCATTGAGTGCCCATTGGCATAAATATAGTAATCACATCCCCATTAACTGCCAATCGGTATAAATATAGTAATTACATCTCCCATTAAGTGCCCATTGGTATAAATATAGTAATTACATCTCCCATTAAGTGCCCATTGGTATAAATATAGTAATTACATCTCCCATTAACTGCCAATCGGTATAAATATAGTAATTACATCTCACATTAACTGCCAATCGGTATAAATATAGTAATTACATCTCCCATTAACTGCCAATCGGTATAAATATAGTAATTACATCTCCCATTAAGTGCCCATTGGTATAAATATAGTAATTACATCTCCCATTAAGTGCCCATTGGTATAAATATAGTAATTACATCTCCCATTAACTGCCAATCGGTATAAATATAGTAATTACATCTCCCATTAAGTGCCCATTGGTATAAATATAGTAATTAAGTAATTACATCTCCCATTAAGTGCCCATTGGTATAAATATAGTAATTACATCTCCCATTAACTGCCAATCGGTATAAATATAGTAATTACATCTCCCATTAAGTGCCCATTGGTATAAATATAGTAATTACATCTCCATTAAGTGCCCATTGGTATAAATATAGTAATTACATCTCCCATTAACTGCCATCGGTATAAATATAGCAATCACATCTCCCATTAAGTGCCCATTGGTATAAATATAGTAATTACATCTCCCATTAAGTGCCCATTGGTATAAATATAGTAATTACATCTCCCATTAACTGCCAATCGGTATAAATATAGTAATCACATCTCCCATTAAGTGCTCATTGGTATAAATATAGTAATTACATCTCCCATTAAGTGCCCATTGGTATAAATACAGTAATCACATCTCCCATTGAGTTCCCATTGGTATACATATACTAATCACATCTCCCATTGAGTTCCCATTGGTATAAATATAGTAATCACATCTCCCATTGAGTGCCCATTGGTATAAATATAGTAATCACATCTCCCATTGAGTGCCCATTGGTATAAATACAGTAATCACATCTCCCATTGAGTGCCCATTGGTATAAATATAGTAATCACATCTCCCATTGAGTGCCCATTGGTATAAATATAGTAATCACATCTCCCATTGAGTGCCCATTGGTATAAATATAGTAATCACATCTCCCATTGAGTGCCCATTGGTATAAATATAGTAATCACATCTCCCATTGATTTCTCATTGGTATACATATACTAATCACATCTCCCATTGAGTTCCCATTGAGATGGTATAAATATATCAGGCTTGCACAATGTGTCTAATACACCACACGGCGCTCAGATGGGGGTCTGTCACTTTACTTTACTTTACTGTATTTTACTTTGTTCTACTTGGTTTACTGTACTATACTCCACTGTACTGTGCTGTACTGTACTGTACTCCACTGTACTCTACTATACTGTACTCCAATGTAATTTACTGTACTGTACTCCATTGTACTTTACTGTACTGTACTCCACTGTATTGTACTGTACTCTACTATACTTTATCCACTGTACTTTACAGTACTGTACTGTACTGTACTCCACTGTACTGTACTCTATTGTACTGTACTCCACTTTACTGTACTGTACTGCACAGTATTGTACTGTACTGTACTCCACTGTATTGTACTGAACTCCACTCTTTTCTATTGTACTATACCCCTGTCACGAAACCACTATAATCACGATAAGATGATAAAACAACAGCGGCAGGCTATATTCAAACTTACAAATTGTTTGCAACTAGTGGGGACATTCCCGTAGGATCAAAGGCGCCGCTAGTCTTTGAGGATTCCCCGGAGAAACGGGAAAAGAGTTTCCCGGTTGTCTTGGACAAGACTCAAGATGAAAGGCAAAGCGCCGCCGTGATTCGGTTGCCACATGTTGTTGACAGGAGAATGACGTCACGAGGTCAATCCCATACTGTATAAAACAGACTTGTTGTCGGGAGAGTGCACAATAACGTTGACCTAGGCTAACGTGTTGAATAGCTCAGTGCTCGGAGTGAAAAGAATCCCGCATGTTTACTATCAGTGTATTTGAGAGAAAAAACATGTGTCTTTCATGGCAAATTGGAGATTCAATTCGGATTGTGAGCTAGGAATTCATAGGGTATCTACACTTAGCATTTAAATGTTAATAATGTAGAATAGTAAAATGATAGTTAGAGTTTAGAACTTTAACGTAGTGGTTGCTTTGTAGTCAAGTATAAAAACAGTGTCGGCGACAGTAGACAGTCGCAGTGTTAAACTAACTAGTGTGAGATGTAAATTAGCTCAGCTAGTTGAGGATAGTGAAAGGGGATGATATTTAGTGTGATTGGGAATGGTTGGGGGATAGGGGAAATATCCAATGGTGGGATCTTCCAGTGGGGGTATACTGGGGTTCTACACTTTGTGTATTGGTCTTTCCTTGTCTTGCCCTAACTCAGGCCCGGGTGATGAGCTCCTCTGACATGACAGAGATTGGTTCACTGTCATGGATCTGAGTAAGACTGTAGGCCTACACTCATCTAATAGGAGTCAGTATCAGATTGCTCTCACCGAGTCTGTTGTGTCTCTTTCACAGGTTCCCCTCGGGTTTTCAAAGAACAGATGCTGAATTGTTCGTATCATGGAGAACTTGGTACGAGGAGATCTGTTCAGTGGCCTGTGCATTTGGCCCATGAGAAAAGGGTTTATTATTTCACACCACTCGTGAAAGAAATAATGGAGTGTTACTGTTCACACCACGGGTGTAGGAACAATATCGTGTTTGATTTTCACACCACAAGTGACATAACATTAGAGTGTTTGATTTCACACCACAAGTGAAATAACATTAGAGTGTTTGCTTTTCACACTACAAGTGAAATAACATTAGAGTGTTTGCTTTTCACACTACAAGTGAAATAACATTAGAGTGTTTTAACATTTTCACACCACCTGTGAACTATTAATAGGAATTAATTCAAAGAACGAGAACAGTGTAATAGTGAAAACGGTAGGACTTGTAAGAATGAATCATTTATTCCAGGGAACAGTGTTACTTGTTTTCACTAGACAAGGAAGGTTTATGTCTCGGAACCATATAGACATTTATTAACAGGGTGTGTGATCGCTGCCGGATCAGTATCAGACTATATTCGTGATTGGTGACCAGGTATCTGGGTTATCAAAGGGCTACCGGAGAGAGTCAACATCGAACAAGAGGGACGCATCGTGTGGTGAGGTGTTGTTTACTGACCCGTGATGATGTGGTGTAACTCGTACAATGATGATCAGACTGTAATCCGGAGCTTTGTAGTCTGATTTCTACATATACACCTTAGAATATACGACACACATTCTACACATTACACACACACACACACACACACACACACACTTCTCCCACATATACTCTTTGCTTTAATAAATTTTCTTGTATTTATTTGTTGAAGCTAGAGTTGTGAGTATGTTGATGTTGGGGCAAGAATGAGATGGGGGCATGATTCCAGGGGTGAGTGAGAGTAAGAAAGAGGTGTCTACAGACTGACGGAGTTTTTGTGACGGAGTTCTGGTGGTTTTCTCTAGGACAATAATATTGGGTTAATAAAAATGTGGGGTTGATTTCCCCTCACTCCAGGGGACGACACTAAAGTAATAAAGGATTACTACGACAACCCCAGTGCACTGTGCTCTACTGTACTGTACTCCACTGTACTGTACTGTACTCTACTTTACTGTACTCCACTATACTGTATTTTACTTTACTTTAGTCCATAGATCAACATCACGAGCACACGGGTGCAACCCATAAGTGCTCCGTTCTCCTCCTAACTCAAACCTGAGTTTGGAGAAACTCAGCTCAGTGCACGAACTCCGTAGCACCGGCGAGGATCCTGAAATACTTTGGGTAGATTTTTAACTCGAAATTTTTGCCCGGGCAGCGCCGTTAGGCTACTCTTTTTCGATTTCCAACTGCCAAGGGATTTTTTACGTGCGCAACAATACACACGGGCGTCCCGATCTCACTACCCAGAGACCAGGGGAAATTTATTACTAGAGTCCACGTGAAAAAATCCCGTCCTCACCGGGGCTTGAAACCGGGACCTCCAGCACTCGAGGGCGGACACCATACCTCGAGACCACGCAGCCCCCTTTACTTTACTTTACTTTACTTTACTTTACTTTAGTGTGTTGTACTTACTGTACTGTTCACTAGTGTGATTTTGTTTTAAATCTTATATCGTGTATGGCGTGTTCCTTTATTAATACTTTAGAAAACTATACAAACCAGCCTCGTATTTTTGTTTTAATTTCCAAAGCCAACGACCTGACCCTCAGACCGGCTGGTGATCGAACACAGAAGAAGCCTAATTCTGGCCGTAAACATCTTCCCCTCCGACATAATTACATTTACCAGATGCCATGGGCCCCGGCCAGCAGCCCGCCCGCCTTATCAAACAGAACTGGGATCTGCGTCTATGCAGAAGCCAGGAACTCAACAATGGGACGCATTCCCCCACCCCCGCACACAGCGGCACATCAAAGGCTACATTACCAGACAACCCAGAGAGCAGAATTGGAAATGGTTCATCCGCCGTTTCTGGTTCCTGTAGGCTGCCAGCCACCCGCTAACTCCATCTGACATATTTTAACTCCTCGGTTCCTAGCTATGTTTAACGCATCTATCCCGGACGGTTGCAACTTTAACTCTTCTATCCCGGACATTATAACTGTAACTCATATGTCCCGGACATTGTCACTTTAACTCATCTATCCCGGACATTGTCACGTTAACTCATCTATCCCGGACAGTTGTAGCTTTAACTCATATGTCCCGGACAGTTATAACTCTAAGTCATCTATCCCGGAAAGTTGTAGCTTTAACTCATATGTCCCGGACAGTTGTAACTCTAAGTCATCTATCCCGGACAGTTGTAACTTTAACTCATCTATCCCGGACATTGTCACTTTAACTCATCTATCCCGGACATTGTCACTTTAACTCATCTATCCCGGACAGTTGTAACTTTAACTCATCTGTCCTAGACTGTTGTAACTTTAACTCTTCTATCCCGGAAAGTTATAACTTTAACATATTTATCCCGGACCTTGTCACTTTAACTCATTTATCCCGGACATTGTAACTTTAACTCATCTATCCTGGACAGTTGTAACTCTAACTCATCTGTCCTGGACAGGTTTAACTTTAACTCATCTATCCCGGACATTGTAACTTTAACTCATCTGTCCTGGACAGTTGTAACTTTAACTCATTATCCCGGACAGTTGTAAATTTAACTCATCCATATAAGACAGTTGTAATTTTAACTCATCAATCCCGGACATTGTAACTATAACTCATCTGTCCAGGACATTGTATCTTTGACTCATCTATCCAGGGCAGTTGTATCTTTAACTCATCCATATAAGACAGTTGTAATTTTAACTCATTTATGCCGGACATTGTAACTTTAACTCTCTATCAAGGACAGTTGTCACTTTAACTCACCTATCCCGGACAGTTGTAACTTTAACTCTCTATCAAGGACAGTTGTAACTTTAACTCATCTATCCCGGACTGTTGTTACTTTAACTCTTCTGTCCTGGACAGGTTTAACTTTAATTCATCTATCCAGACAGTTGTCATATTAATTCACTTATCCGGGACAGTTGCAATTTTACCTCATGTGTCTTTTAATCTCAGGTCGGGTATTACATCACACTGATGTTGGACAACAGGATGTATTCATCCGACATACAGGACTTCACGCTGGAGTTCACAGCCAGCGAACGCAAGCAAGCAGCAAGATGACTAAATACTATGTGTTTTGATTGCTTTAACCCATGATAGAAGATGACTAAATACTATGTGTTTTGATTGTTTTAACCCATGATAATGATAGAAGATGACTAAATACTATGTGTTTTGATGCTTTAACCCATGATAGAAGATGACTAAATACTATGTGTTTTGATTGCTTTAACCCATGATAGAAGATGACTAAATACTATGTGTTCGGATTGCTTTAACCATGATAGAAGATGACTAAATACTATGTGTTCGGATTGCTTTAACCCATGATAGAAGATGACTAAATACTATGAGTTTGATTGCTTTAACCCATGATAGAAGATGACTAAATACTATGTGTTTTGATTGCTTTAACCCATGATAGAAGATGACTAAATACTATGTGTTTTGATTGCTTTAACCCATGATAGAAGATGATTAAATACTATGAGTTTTGATTGCTTTAACCCATGATAGAAGATGACTAAATACTATGTGTTTTGATTGCTTTAACCCATGATAGAAGATGACTAAATACTATGAGTTTTGATTGCTTTAACCCATGATAGAAGATGACTAAATACTATGAGTTTTGATTGCTTTAACCCATGATAGAAGATGACTAAATACTATGTGTTTTGATTGCTTTAACCCATGATAGAAGATGACTAAATACTATGTGTTTTGATTGCTTTAACCCATGATAGAAGATGACTAAATACTATGTGTTCGGATTGCTTTAACCATGATAGAAGATGACTAAATACTATGTGTTCGGATTGCTTTAACCCATGATAGAAGATGACTAAATACTATGAGTTTTGATTGCTTTAACCCATGATAGAAGATGACTAACTACTATGTGTTTTGATTGCTTTAACCATGATAGAAGATGACTAAATACTATGTGTTTTGATTGCTTTAACCCATGATAGAAGATGACTAAATACTATGTGTTTTGATTGCTTTAACCCATGATAGAAGATGACTAAATACTATGTGTTTTGATTGCTTTAACCCATGATAGAAATGACTAAATACTATGTGTTTTGATTGCTTTAACCCATGATAGAAGATGACTAAATACTATGTGTTCGGATTGCTTTAACCGTGATAGAAGATGACTAAATACTATGTGTTCGGATTGCTTTAACCCATGATAGAAGATGACTAAATACTATGAGTTTTGATTGCTTTAACCATGATAGAAGATGACTAAATACTATGTGTTTTGATTGCTTTAACCCATTATAGAAGATGACTAAATACTATGTGTTTTGATTGCTTTAACCCATGATAGAAGATGACTAAATACTATGAGTTTTGATTGCTTTAACCCATGATAGAAGATGACTAAATACTATGTGTTTGATTGCTTTAACCCATGATAGAAGATGACTAAATACTATGAGTTTTGATTGCTTTAACCCATGATAGAAGATGACTAAATACTATGTGTTTTGATTGCTTTAACCCATGATAGAAGATGACTAAATACTATGTGTTCGGATTGTCTTAACCAGGATAGAAGATAAATAAACACTATGTGTACGTATTTCTTTAACCCAGAATATAAGATGTCTAAACAATATGCGTACGGATTTCTTTAACCCAGACTAGAAGAACGAAGACTAAACTATATGTGTACGGATTTCATTAACCCAAAATAGATGACTAACCAATATGTGTAAGGATTCCTTTAACCCTGGACAGAAGAGAACTAAACAGTATGTGTACGCATTGCTTTAATCCAGTATAGAAGAAGGAAGACTAAACAATATGTTTACGGTATTTCTTTAACCCAGGATAGAAGAGAACTAAACAATATGTGTACGGATTTTTTAAACCCAGGATAGAAGAAGGAAGAATAAACAATATGTGTATGGATGTCTTTAACCCAGGATAGAAGAGAACTAAACAATATGTGTATGGATGTCTTTAACCCAGGATAGAAGAAGGAAGACTAAACACTATGTGTATGGATGTCTTTAACCCAGGATAGAAGAGAACTAAACAATATGTGTATGGATGTCTTTAACCCAGGATAGAAGAGAACTAAACAATATGTGTATGGATTTCTTTAACCCAGGATAGAAGAGAACTAAACAATATGTGTATGGATGTCTTTAACCCAGGATAGAAGAAGGAAGACTAAACAATATGTGTATGGATGTCTTTAACCCAGGATAGAAGAGAACTAAACAATATGTGTATGGATGTCTTTAACCCAGGATAGAAGAAAGAAGACTAAACAATATGTGTATGGATGTCTTTATCCTAGGATAGAAGAGAACAAACATATGTGTATGGATGTCTTTAACCCGGATAGAAGAGAACTAAACAATATGTGTATGGATGTCTTTAACCCAGGATAGAAGAGAACTAAACAATATGTGTATGGATTTCTTTAACCCAGGATATAAGAGAACTAAACAATATGTGTATGGATGTCTTTAACCCAGGATAGAAGAGAACTAAACAATATGTGTATGGATGTCTTTAACCCAGGATAGAAGAGAACTAAACAATATGTGTATGGATGTCTTTAACCCAGGATAGAAGAAAGTAAACAATATGTGTATGGATGTCTTTAACCAGGATAGAAGAGACTAACAATATGTGTATGGATGTCTTTAACCCAGGATAGAAGAGAACTAAACAATATGTGTATGGATGTCTTTAACCCAGGATAGAAGAGAACTAAACAATATGTGTATGGATGTCTTTAACCCAGGATAGAAGAGAATAAACATATGTGTATGGATGTTTAACCAGATAAAAGAGAACTAACAATATGTGTATGGATGTCTTTAACCCAGGATAGAGAGAACTAAACAATATGTGTAGGATGTCTTTAACCAGGATAGAAAGACAACAATATGTGTATGGATGTCTTTAACCCAGGATAGAAGAGAACTAAACAATATGTGTATGGATGTCTTTAACCCAGGATAGAAGAGAACTAAACAATATGTGTATGGATGTCTTTAACCCAGAATAGAAGAAGAAGACTAAACAATTGGTATGGATGTCTTTAACCCAGGATTAGAGGATGATACTAAACAATATGTGTAGGATGTCTTTAACCCAGGATAGAAGAGAACTAAACAATATGTGTAGGATGCTTTAACCCAGGATAGAAGAGAACTAAACAATATGTGTATGGATTCTTTAACCCAGGATAGAAGGAACTAAACAATATGTGTATGGATTCTTTAACCAGGATAGAAGTAGAACCTAAACAATATGTGTATGGATGTCTTTTAACCCAGGATAGAAGAGAACTAAACAATATGTGTATGGATGTCTTTAACCCAGGATAGAAGAGAACTAAACAATATGTGTATGGATGTCTTTAACCCAGGATAGAAGAGAACTAAACAATATGTGTATGGATGTCTTTAACCCAGGATAGAAGAGAACTAAACAATATGTGTATGGATGTCTTTAACCCAGGATAGAAGAGAAACTAAACAATATGTGTATGGATGTCTTTAACCCAGGATAGAAGAGAACTAAACAATATGTGTATGGATGTCTTTAACCCAGGATAGAAGAGAACTAAACAATATGTGTATGGATGTCTTTAACCCAGGATAGAAGAGAACTAAACAATATGTGTATGGATGTCTTTAACCCAGGATAGAAGAGAACTAAACAATATGTGTACGGATGTCTTTAACCCAGGATAGAAGAGAACTAAACAATATGTGTATGGATGTCTTTAACCCAGGATAGAAGAGAACTAAACAATATGTGTACGGATGTCTTTAACCCAGGATAGAAGAGAACTAAACAATATGTGTGGATGTCTTTAACCCAGGATAGAAGAGAAATAAACAATATGTGTATGGATGTCTTTAACCCAGGATAGAAGAGAACTAAACAATATGTGTATGGATGTCTTTAACCAGGATAGAAGAGAAACTAAAAATTTGTAGGATGTCTTTACCCAGGATAGAAGAGAACTAAACAATATGTATGGATTTCTTTAACCCAGGATAGAAGAGAACTAAACAATATGTGTATGGATTTCTTTAACCCAGGATAGAAGAGAACTAAACAATATGTGTATGGATGTCTTTAACCCAGGATAGAAGAGAACTAAACAATATGTGTACGGATGTCTTTAACCCAGGATAGAAGAGAACTAAACAATATGTGTATGGATGTCTTTAACCCAGGATAGAAGAGAACTAAACAATATGTGTATGGATGTCTTTAACCCAGGATATAAGAGAACTAAACAATATGTGTACGGATGTCTTTAACCCAGGATAGAAGAGAACTAAACAATATGTGTATGGATGTCTTTAACCCAGGATAGAAGAGAACTAAACAATATGTGTATGGATGTCTTTAACCCAGGATATAAGAGAACTAAACAATATGTGTATGGATGTCTTTAACCCAGGATAAAGAGAACTAAACAATATGTGTACGGATGTCTTTAACCCAGGATAGAAGAGAACTAAACAATATGTGTATGGATGTCTTTAACCCAGGATTATAAGAGAACTAAACAATATGTGTACGGATGTCTTTAACCCAGGATAGAAGAGAACTAAACATATGTGTAGGATGTCTTTAACCCAGATATAAGAGAACTAAACAATATGTGTAGGATGTCTTTAACCCAGGATATAAGAGAACTAAACAATATGTGTACGGATGTCTTTAACCCAGGATAAAGAAGAAGACTAAAAATATGTGTACGGATGTCTTTAACCCAGGATATAGAGAACTAAACAATATGTGTACGGATGCTTTAACCCAGGATATAAGAGAACTAAACAATATGTGTACGGATGCTTTAACCCAGGATAAAGAGAACTAAACAATATGTGTAGGATGTCTTTAACCCAGGATATAAGAGAACTAAACAATATGTGTAGGTGTCTTTAACCAGGATATAAGAGAACTAAACAATATGTGTACGGATGTCTTTAACCCAGGATATAAGAGAACTAAACGATATGTGTACGGATGTCTTTAACCAGGATATAGAGAACTAAACAATATGTGTACGGATGCCTTTAACCAGGATATAAGAGAACTAAACAATATGTGTATGGATGTCTTTAACCCAGGATATAAGAGAACTAAACAATATGTGTACGGATGTCTTTAACCCAGGATAGAAGAGAACTAAACAATATGTGTACGGATGTCTTTAACCCAGGATATAAGAGAACTAAACAATATGTGTACGGATGTCTTTAACCCAGGATATAAGAGAACTAAACAATATGTGTATGGATGTCTTTAACCCAGGATATAAGAGAACTAAACAATATGTGTAGGATGTCTTTAACCCAGGATATAAGAGAACTAAACAATATGTGTACGGATGTCTTTAACCAGGATATAGAGAACTAAACAATATGTGTATGGATGTCTTTAACCCAGGATAAAGAGAACTAAACAATATGTGTAGGATGTCTTTAACCCAGGATATAAGAGAACTAAACAATATGTGTATGGATGTCTTTAACCCAGGATATAAGAGAACTAAACAATATGTGTACGGATGTCTTTAACCCAGGATAAAGAGAACTAAACAATATGTGTACGGATGTCTTTAACCCAGGATAAAGAGAACTAAACAATATGTGTACGGATGTCTTTAACCCAGGATAGAAGAGAACTAACAATATGTGTATGGATGTTTTAACCCAGGATATAAGAGAACTAAACAATATGTGTATGGATGTCTTTAACCCAGGATAAAAGAGAACTAAACAATATGTGTATGGATGTCTTTAACTCAGGATAGAAGAGAACTAAACAATATGTGTATGGATGTCTTTAACCCAGGATATAAGAGAACTAAACAATATGTGTATGGATGTCTTTAACCCAGGATAGAAGAGAACTAAACAATATGTGTACGGATGTCTTTAACCCAGGATAGAAGAGAACTAAACAAATATGTACGGATGTCTTTAACCCAGGATAGAAGAAGGAAGACTAAACAATATGTGTACGGATGTCTTTATCCCAGGATAGAAGAGAACTAAACAATATGTGTACGGATGTCTTTAACCCAGGATAGAAGAAGGAAGACTAAACAATATGTGTATGGATGTCTTTAACCCAGGATATAAGAGAACTAAACAATATGTGTACGGATGTCTTTAACCCAGGATATAAGAGAACTAAACAATATGTGTACGGATGTCTTTAACCCAGGATAGAAGAGAACTAAACAATATGTGTATGGATGTCTTTAACCAGGATAGAAGAGAACTAAACAATATGTGTATGGATGTCTTTAACCCAGGATATAAGAGAACTAAACATATGTGTATGGATGTCTTTAACACAGGATAAAAGAGAACTAAACAATATGTGTATGGATGTCTTTAACCCAGGATAAAAGAGAACTAAACAATATGTGTACGGATGTCTTTAACCCAGGATATAAGAGAACTAAACAATATGTGTATGGATGTCTTTAACCCAGGATAGAAGAGAACTAAACAATATGTGTATGGATGTCTTTAACCCAGGATAGAAGAAGGAAGATTAAACAATATGTGTATGGATGTCTTTAACCAGGATATAAGAGAACTAAACAATATGTGTATGGATGTCTTTAACCCAGGATATAAGAGAACTAAACAATATGTGTATGGATGTCTTTAACCCAGGATAGAAGAAGGAAGATTAAACAATATGTGTACGGTATTTCTTTAACGAAATTACCAAATGACTTCTACACTAGTGGGTACTTTCCTAGTGACTTATTAAAATACATTTCTACAGCTCTGCCAAAGAAACCATGGTGATATCCAGGAAATAGATTGTGCCTAAATGGGCAATTAAAACAAATGACGTTATTTTGGGGCAAGTGCAGAAATTCAGATACCTAGGCACATGGATAACATCACATGGAAGATGCATCACTGAGATAAAGAGCAGAATAGGACAAGCAAAAACTGCATTCTATCAAATGAAGAACGTTTTGTGTAATAAGTCATTGTCCTCGAAAGTTAGAAATAGAGTTCTTGTATATTACATAGAACCTATTTTAACAAATGGCCGAAAATCCTGGACAATTAGTAAAGAAGAGAAAAAATCCACGGAAGCCTTGGAGATGTGGTTTTATAGAAGAATACTGAACATTAATTGGACAGCCAAACAGAGCAATCTGGACGTTTTGAGGGAAGCTGTGTCGTAGAGACAACTTATCACAAACATCAGGGTGGGGGGGGGGTGTGGGGGGGGGAGGAGCTGTTATAATTTTGTTTCACACTGTGAGAAGACAAAAACTAGAACATTGTGACAACCGGAAATATTTGCGGACAGAGACCCCGTCGGGACGGGGTCATGTTTTTAAATGGGTCTGTGCTCCCATGTTAACCCAGCCTAAACTGAGTCAAAGTGCATGGTCTGGTCCCACATCACCCACCCAGTGTGGACTGGTCTATACACATGTGGGTTAGCACCATATAATCAACCTACCTACATGATGGACACGGATTCGCTACTTGTATCGAGAAGTGAGAGAGAGAAATTTCGTAATTAAAACACTACGTGCACGGTAGCGCTTTAACCAAGACAGAAGAGAATACTAATATTTATTTATGTATACATACATGCGAGGGATAACCTTTAAGTGACAGGAATTTTATTAGAAGGTGGAAGAGTATGAATAATGGGACATAAACGCAAGCAATACCCCAAGAAGGGTCGGAGGATCTAGCACTTTGCACATGAGATATGGCGATTACAAAACGGCTTTCCCACTATCGACTTACATTGAAGAAAAACATAGAGACTTTAGTCTTTTTTTTTTTTTTTTTCAGAGGATGTGAAACCTTGTTTAATCTACAGAAGAATGATGCTTCAGTATGGAGACAGTTGTCTAAGTCTAGGGAGAGTGTATGAATGGGTAGAAATATTTCAAATTGGAAGACACGCCGCCTTCAGGAATTCTCAGAGAAAACCATGATGACCATCTTTTCAGATGTCAAGGGCACTATATTGGACAATTTTCTGGACATATGTGAAATTGTGGCTAGCGCTCCATACAGTGACATGCTAGTTAACAAACTGAAACCTGCGATAGGATCGAAACGCCGGGTACTTCTCTCCAAATGAGTATTGATGCTACACGACAATGCCCGCTCTCATACCGCTGTACATCGGACTTTCGCTTGCCTGGAGCCTTGAAGGAAGATTTGCGGGGTCAGAGGTTTGCAGATGGCAACGAGGTAATGGAAGCAGTGCAAAATTGGTTTAAGCCAACACCCAAAAATATATTTCTATTTTTTTCTAGACGCATCAACAACTAGTTAATAGGTGGACCAAGTGTACTGGCAGACAAAGGGACCATGTTAAGAAATGACACCTCAAAATGTCTGGTTCGAAGTGTTGTAAAACTAAAAGTTATTTGTAACATTCATATTACTTAAATAATACCGCTAGTGTGTGTGTGTGTGTGTGTGTGTGTGTGTGTGTTTGTGTGTGTGTGTGTGTGTGTGTGTGCGCGAAACAAATCAGTCCCACCTGAGGATCATTTATTATTTACCCTTCTCAAGCTACCTGACAGGAATAAAATGAACGCGTGCAATTTTAGTGGCAGATGAATTAACACAATTTCACACCAATATAAAAATGAGCTACATATACACGAGCAAATAAAAGAAAGATACACACTCAAAAGTAAAGTGTATAGATGAAAGAAGAATATTTATTAACAGCAAACGACAGCAGTAAACACTATCTGTCTCTGCATAGCCAAGGAGGCAACATAAATTTCATTTGCATGCCAACACAAAAGAAAATGGCAGGCCAGGCTCTAGTCGTTTCGCTTTGACCGTACACTTAATCTCTCTCGTTTGGCTTTATTTTTTGTCTGCCTTCTTTCTTGTTTTGGCATGCTTGCTGATGTCTACCTGGCAACTTCGGGATGTGCTGTAGCATCTTGTCAAACGGCGGTCCAAATGTAGGATCACTTCACGGAAGATGAATTGGAGGAAACGTTTGTGATTATCAAAATAAAAGAATAACGGATGTATATCGTTTAAAGTATCATGCAATGTGGTGTCAGGACGAAAGGAACGACTTTATTGCACCGTGTTTTATCCTATATGGTTGGTCTCTTTCCGCAGAGCGGCCTGCAGAAAGCGTAGCTACAGAGGGGCTCGAAGACAATTGCGGAACCGGAAACGAACCCACCACCTTCGAAACTTGAGGCAGACGTTTTAATCACTTGGCCACGCAGACCCCCACACTCCCAGATCCTATAATATATAGATACATACCTGGACAGATAATGGGACAGAGGCGCCGGAAAACATCGTGACGAATGGACAGATAATGGGTCGACTTCATTGCACCAAGTTTGGTCCCTTACGGATCAGTATCAGTTTGTATGGATGAGGATATATGGGCATGAGAGAGAGACACAGAGAGAGACAGAGAGAGACAGAGAGAGAGAAGAGAGAGAAAGAGAGAGAGTGACTGTGAGGAGAGAGAAAATGACTGTGAGAGAGAGAGACTGTAAGAGAGAGAGAGTGACAGTGAGAGAAAGAGAGAGAGAGTGACTGTGAGAGAGACTGTGAGAGAGAGTGTGTGTGTGTGTCAACAACCAATGTTTCAGGCATCATCGGATTACTCTCCCACACCACACAAGAACTTGCAAGTCGTGTGAGAGGAAATGAATGATACATTTTATTGCCGTTGGCTCTTTACAATTACAAAACAGTCGCTATCAAATCACACACAAAGCCACAGAATTGCCTATCACTAGTTTTTTCTAACCTATTGCTAATCTCTATCTATTTTTGGCTACACAGACCTTATACTTATGTTGAAGTCTACGGACACATGGTAGTTCACTGTTCTTAGTACATGGTTCAGAACATAATGTCTATGTATTCGTAAAATATATCACATAGAATATTCTAATGTACTAATTTAACATCTATTACTCTACACTCTTATGTGGAATCTCCGGTATTTCTACCTCAGATGGTCGACTAAGGGTATCAGCCAGAATGTTGTCCTTACCCTTAATATGCTCTATACTAAAAGTATAGTTTTGTAGTATTAGCGACCACCTGTATATACGGTCATTCCGATGCACACCACTTTGTATGACCGTGATTGGGGAGTTGTCAGTCTGGACAACGAAGTGAACACCCGCTAGAAATCGATGGAGCTTTCTCACCGCATAGATGACGCTTAGGGCTTCCAACTCTGATATGGAATATCTGGACTCAGCAGGTGTGATCTTACGGCTCACGTAGCAAATCGGATGGAAGATGCCATCATAAAATTGGCCTAGTACTGCAGCGATGGAGATTCTGCTGGCATCTGTCCTAAGATAATAAACGAGCCTAGGATTAGGCAAGCGAAGGATTGGTACATTACTAAACAGGATTTTCAATTTTGACAATGCAGAAATTAATAATGCATCTTTGACATCTAATTTTACAGATGCTTTTAAAACATTGGAAAATACACTTGTAATTTCCGCTAAGTTTGGTATGAATTTGCTATAGTAATTTACTAATCCCCAAAAGGCTTCTGACCTGCTTCTTTGTGGTAGGCATGGTCAGGTTCATAATTTTGGTAATAATTCTATTGTCAGTCTTAAGTTGACCTTGTGAAATGACATGACCCAAAAAATCAATTTCTTTTAGGCCCAATTCGACTTTGCTCGGTTTGACAGTGAGACCGAAGAGTCGCAACCTATCGAAGACATGTCTTAGTTTCAGTAAGTGTGTTGTCCAGTCATCAGTATGGACACATATATCATCTATATAAGTCACTGTATTCGTCACTCCATGAAGTAGATCTCTAGTTAAGCGTACGAAAGTGGCAGGAGCGTTTCGAAGTCCGAAAGGAAGAAAACGCCACTCGTACAGTCCTAAAGGTGTTGAAAAAGCAGTAAGATGAATGGATTGAGTTTGCATAGGGACCTGCCAATATCCCTTAGTAAGATCTAATTTAGAAAAGATTTTGGAGGTGGACATGTCAAGAATAAGATCTTCGCAGGAAGGAATTGGTTCTGCGTCGATCTTAGTGACGTTGTTGAGCTTTCGATAGTCCACACACAAACGAATTGTGGAGTCTTTTTTCTTAACTAGGACGATTGGAAAGGAGTACTCAGATGTGGATTTCTGGATGATCCCACTAGCTTCTAAATTAAGAATTTCCTTATTTAGACTTTCTCTATAGCTGAGTGGGATAGAGTACGGCCTGCATTTGATAGGCTTAGAGTCCGAAAGAAGAATGGAGTGCTCGATTCTGTCCGTCCTACCTGGAATGTCAGAAAATATGTCTTTATACTCCGTCACTAATTCTACTAATTGTCGTCGTTGACTGTCTGTTAGTCCCTGTTCTAATCCGTATGCTATCTAATGTCGCAGTCTTGTCTACAATGGGAACAGGTAGTTCCATTCCGTCGTCGTCTACCTGATTCAGTACGGTGGTGGTGCTAAGTGCGTATTCTGTAAGCTCACTAGGTGTATGGATATCGTCGGATTTGCGAGTCTCGCTAACTAGTGTAGTTGCGTTGTGTATGTCTGTCGTCTGATCACTAGGTGTGGGTGCACTGTGTTCGTCTGTCTCTACTCCTGTCTCTTGTCGTGAAAAGTAAGGTTTCAACATGTTGACATGGAATATCTTTAAGTGTCCGTTTATCGATATTTCATAGTCAACATCTGAAATTTTACGCACCACCTTGAATGGCCCTTGCCATGAGGTCAATAATAAATTTCGTTTGTCTGGAAGTAACAAAAGTATGTCTTGATCTGGTTCAAGATCAATTGTTCTCGCACCTTTGTTTGCGTATTGGCGGTAGATTTGACCCTTCCTCTCCAAAGCTGCCTTAGCTATAATACACGATTTCATGATTTTGTCTCGTGTTTCTGTCACCATTTCATAAGGTGTTTTTGGGGTTGGAATTTCAATGGAATTAGTTATTACCTGATGGTAAATGGTTAGGGGTCCACGTGGGTTAGCCCCGTATACTAATTCAAACGGTGAGAAACCCGTGCTTGAATGGGGAATCTCCCGATAGGCAAACAGCACTGTTGGTAACAGTGTATCCCAATCAGCTGGGTTTTTCTGCTGTCACCTTAGCCAGCATATGCTTAAGATCTCCGTTAATTTTCTCTACTATCCCATTGCTGGCTGGATGGTACGCTGTTGTAAAATGCTGTTTAATCCCTAACATTTTTGTAAGGGCTTGCGTTGCAGCCGATATGAATTGAGTTCCACGATCGGATAAGATGGTACGTGGAAATCCGAATCGTGAGAACAGGTGTAGAAATACATTGGCAACGTCTTTGGAGGTGATGTATTTCAAAGCTACTGCCTCAACCCACCTTGAACATAGGTCGACCATCGTTAATATGAAGCGATTTCCTTTGCTGGACACCTGATTCAGGGGTCCAACAATATCTACCGCCACACTTTCAAATGGCCTAGAAGCCAGTGTAGAAGGTTGTACTTCAGCTGTAGGATGTTTACCCTTACGTACTAATTGTTGACAGACATTACAAGAACGACAAAATAATTTTATATCATTGCAAAAACCTGGCCAATAAAAATGAGCCTGAATTCTGGCCCTGGTTTTGTCGTATGCAAGGTGACCAGCAAACGGTGACTCAGTGTGCAATCTTTAGCACAGTTAGGCGGTGTTGTACAGGTAACACCGTTTGCTGAATCTCATGGTTACCAGTTGTATAATACCTCGTAAGAATGCCATTATTAAGTCTAAAGAACCATGATGCGTTTTTGGTCACTTTGGCTCTTTCTTTCAATAATTTTAAATATGGAGACACACTAGGATCAGCTTTCTGCTGTTCTATAAATTTTTGTCTGGTGGTATCATCTGTGCTAGTTGGGGAAAGCAACAGTAGTCTCTCATTTTGTAGTGTGTCTTGATGTTTTATAGCGTCTGCTCTGGTTGTTGCATTAGCTACATTTAATTTTTCCCATGCAGCTATTTCATCGCTAGTACATTGTTTCAATTGGGGTAAGCAACCCAAAATTAAATCAGTACAAGGGTTGTCAAGTATTGCACAAGTAAAGGTACCAGAAAGGAAAGGAGTGTTAATACGGGCTTTGGCCAAAGGGTAAATTTCAATGTTACCCGAAAAGGTTCGGCATTTGACAGAGTCGCCTGTATAATCACCTGGACTCACCAGTTCCTTTCTAAGACCAATGAGGGTGCTGCCGCTGTCCAGCAAACATTGGCATGGTCTATCGTTGACCATTGCATTGTGGAACACCAAATTGCCTCTGGAGGCTAATGCTGCATTTACATTCTCAGTTGAGAATGGTACTGTATGTCCACATTCTAATTTTCCGTCTGCATGAAATTGGTGGCATCGTTCACAACTGTCAAAGCTTAATATATCGTTTACACAACACACATCTTCAGATTGGTTACCAGGTAATTCATTTTCAACTTCACACTCAGTCTCACTACCACTATCAGAAGATGTATCAATCAAAATAGCATTGTTGGCTTTCATGCGTTGGCGGCCCAGGCACTTATTTGAATAATGGCCGTAGCTGGAACAAAAGAAGCATTTGATTGCACGCCTGTATGCAGATCTTTTGTTTTGTTGCTTCTTAATAACATTTTCAAGATGTGCCGGATAGTTTGGCGATTTATCACACATAGAATAAGTGTCATGCAAAAGTTGACAGTAGATACATTTTGACACTTTCCTATCTTTCTTGTCGACTCTATGAAATGGTTTTCTATTACTTTGATAGTTTTTTGGTTGGTCCTTTACAAAAGAAACTACTTCAGAGTCATTTGAAGTCTTAAAAATATCTCTATTTGAAGAAAAATATGCAGAGCCTTTCTTTTCGAATTGTTCTATGTTCTCAATGTCTGACTGCTGCAGGAATTTAGCAAACGGAGATGGTATAGTGGATATGACTTTATCCATGGCTATTAAATTTTTAAGTCTGTCAAAGTCTTTTCCTATGTTAGCTGCTTTAAGCCACCTATCTAGTACACTTTGAACATTTGAGACGTAATCAATGAAAGTCTCACTAGGTTTTGGTTTTAAATTTGAGAACTGAACCTGATACCCAGGGGCATCAAGTAAAAAGTGTTGCATTATCCTATCATGGATGTACTGATAGTTAGATCTAAGATCAGTTGGTATTGATTCTATCACTTTAAGGGGCTCACCACTCAAGTTCTTCATATAAATCATAGCCCACATCTCTATTGGAACTTGGTGGTATTTAAACTGATACTCGACATTTTCTGTCCAGGCTGATATGGAATCTTCTTTACAATATGGTTTGATAATATTTTTGTATTTGTTGAACTTATTTTCTTCTTGTTGACTTTTTAGTTTAGTAGCAGAGATCTCTGCGTGTGAGTCTACATCCATACCTTTCATCTTTAACTGTGTCTCTGATTCAACTTGTATTTGTTTTTCTTTCACTCTTGCCATTTCATCTATCTCTTTTTGCTTTAGATCTAATTCCCTTTGTTTAATTTCCTTATCTTGTTCTAACTGTTTTAGCTTAATCTCCTTATCATGTTCTAACTGTTGTTGCTTAATTTCCTTATCATGTTCTAGCTGTTTTTGTTTTGTTATCTCAGCTAGTTCTGCAATCTCCTTTTGGTGTTGTCTTTCCCGTGCACGTTCATCTCTCTCCGCATCTTCTTTTCGTGCACGTTCATCTCTCTCCGTATCTTCTTTTCGTATACGTTCAGCTGTCTCAGCATCTTTTGCTTCTTTAAATTTCTGATCAGCATATTGTTGTAGCTCTTTACCTGTGTATTGTAACTCTTTACCAGCTTTTATAAAATCAGTTAAAGTCGCCATGTTATTTGGTAATTGGCTAGCGTTGACCCGCACTGAGCTCTTTAATCACTTATTTATCTTTGATATGTTATGTTTCTTATTATCTGAGCACTATAAATTGTACTCTTTGTTTATAACCTGGAAAATTTTATCCTGAAAAAAAACAGAGCACAAAAATATGCTAATGCATCACACGCTGAAAAAGAGATGCACTATTAATCACATTGCATGCCAAATATATTGAGTATACTCAACTTAATGTTCCCGAGAATCAGGAACACCAATCCGGTAACACAGGTCACCTCGTTTGGCACTTCGGCATACACACGAGTTTTCTAATCAGCTGTTGTTCACCCTGGTTCACAGAGCAGCAACAATTAACAAATAGTAAACGACATATAATATTCTCGACAATTTAGTACAATCACAATGACATGCCCACGGACAAACAGAATATAGTTTAATTAATATTAAATTGTCAATGTCCTGTCTTCGTTCTACCGTTTTATGCCTTTCGTTACTAACCTAGTTTAATCTATGGAAGTGTTGTGCAGACCAAGTCTAATTTGCATGGCCAAAAGTAGTGCCATCGTGACGGTAAACAAATAGAAAAAGTACGAAAAAAATTCAATAACTGCTTTCAAATAAATAAAAATATAATAATAATGTTTAAATAACTAAATATATTCAATTACTAACTTAAATAAACAAATAATAGTTAATATAAAGCACAGATTCAGGCGGGCAGCAGCTTGACGATTTGTAAACAATCAGATGCTGAATGCGAATGGCGTAGAACAACTGCTTGTCAATCGCACTACGTCAGAGGCGCAGCGCTATTTTTAGCTTGCAAAAATCGATAATGTTGCTGGCATGTGTATCGCTCCGCCATGAATCATATTTGATAGTTATTCATAAACAAATCAGTAATTGAATAAATAAATGAAAGAAAATAACAATATCAATACTTACAACTTTGAAGAACACATGATTTAAGTTAATAATATTTTAATAAACACAAATAAGCATTATTTTGTCACGATAGGCACAGTTTAGCTCGCAACTCGTTCTCGTCTGCACACGTCATCAGTCACTGACACAAATTAAACTTTGTAATTCACTACTAGTAACCCTAGTCTAGAGCCGTGGGTAAGTGTAATAGCTTGAACATTTGTCCAAGCCACACTTCTGACACCACATTAATCCTCGCCTGTCAACAACCAATGTTTCAGGCATCATCGGATTACTTCTCCCACACCACACAAGAAACTTGCAAGTCGTGTGAGAGGAAATGAATGATACATTTTATTGCCGTTGGCTCTTTACAATTACAAAACAGTCGCTATCAAATCACACACAAAGCCACAGAATTGCCTATCACTAGTTTCCTAACCCTATTGCTAATCTCTATCTATTTGGCTACACAAAACTCCTATCAACACTAAACGATCTGCTCGCTACGAAGTCAGTCCCCAGTCTGACTTTCCTACTCGCGTGGCTACACAGCACGCGGAAGGACCTTGATGCGTCCTTCGGCTTTTTGCGTGCCGTTACACTTAGCACGCTTATATTAGCTGTCTCCTATTGAGTGGCAATCGGGGCTATCACGTAGGCGTGATTCTGTCGTGACCAGAGTGCTAACTATCTGGTCGACGCCTCCGTGTCTCATGAGAGAACTAGTTAATAGTCCCCCATTCTATCACCTACCCTGCCCTTATATCGGGCACTGTATTACCTCTAATCTACTTGAGGTTGACCACTCTTCCCGGTGGTCTTCTATCTTGAGGCAGACCTCCGGCCTCTATGTTTCAGTCTTTGACAGTCACCATGGCCTGTTTGTTATGCTTCCGGCCCGGCTGGGTCGTCATGGGACACCTTGTATATTATCATGCTTGAGTGGTGTGTACCTACAAAGGTTTACCTTAGTGAAGCCGAAACTTGGTCCTGTGACCTAAGACATTGATTTACTTATTGGTGTGAACACCGGAGTGACATGCTTGATAGGGTAGGGATCTACCCCATTCCGAGGTGTTGAACATTGACAGTGTTGGTTAGGATGTGATTGATACCCATCGACCAGGGTAGTTACTTGTGAATTTGTGAAGATCTATTATTCCAAGAGACATGGGAATGGGTGAAGTGTTGTATTCACCGGATAGACTTTGCAAGTGACATTGTGGTTATGTGGAATTAGGTGAAGGGTAGTATTCACCTGTTAGACTTTGCAAGTGACATTGTGTTTATGTGGAGCGAACGCTCATGCTATAGGTAACTTATCAATGTGTCAGTCACTTACGATACAGAAGAGCCTCCAGGCTCTTGAACATTAGGGTACGGTGTTACACGTACTTGTCTGCAGTTGGGAGACAGCTAGTATTCTAGGGTCGGCCCAGACTTCATCTGTAGAGTGTGACGGTGATATAGTACGACATCAAGGGAGGATCCTTGATCACCGGTGCAGTGTCGGGCAGGCAGTGGTACTACGCTTGATCAGTCCGAGATTTGGAGCACTGTAAGAAGAGGGAACTTTGGAGAGGCATCAGACCTTGGAGTTCCTGTCCACTGGAGGTTCCTGGGTGAGTCGTAACCACGACAGGACGACCGCACGAACTATAGTCACAGTCTCTATGATGAAGAAGAATCATCTGTAGATTTGCTCCTGTACATACTGTCTTATAGTCCGGCTTTCAGCTATCCTTCTCTGTGTTGCAGTTGACGTAGTTATGAATTAAATTTTGTTCTGTTAGCTATGACTTTGTGCAGTGGTATGACTTGTGTTTTGTCCGAGCCACCTTGGGGTAGGAAACCCTAGGTAGGGGAGGGAAGGTTCAGCTGTCCCGGCTTGTGTGGGGCCTGGTAGATGTGAAGTGCTAGTGAGGTGGTTGGAGCAAAGGCTGGGGATATTATCTATAGTAGCAAACCAGTCCAAGCCCCGGCGGTCTTGTTACATCAGATAAGTCCCATATATTTCGTACATATTGTATCTCTAAACGATACTCATTTTTCACATGTAAATTTTGTTATGTATTGAGATATTGTATTCATATGCAAATTTTTTGTCTGAGTAAAACATACTTGTGTGAGTGCTAGAAGTAAATAATTAAGGGACATAACCAAAAGTTGTACATCAAAATTTTGTCTAAGGGAATTAATTTCTAAAAATTTAATAGATCTTAAACTTAGAAAATGTCAACACTAGAAAAGTGTATTGAGCTAGGGCTGAAGTTAGGCTATACAGCAGATAAACTAGCAGAATAGAGTCAGAAAACTCATGCAGAAAATCTAGTAAGGAAGAAAAAGAACATGAAGACAGAACGTGCAGCAGAACGAGAACAAAAGAAACTAGAAATCGACGCCGCCAACAAAAAGGCAGAGATTGAAGCGGCCAACAAAAAGGCAGAAATTGAAGCGGCTAACAGAAAGGCAGAATTAGACGCAGAACCAAGAAACCAATAAAATAGAAATAGAAGCAGCGATTAAACAGAAAGAAATTGAGTCACAGACACAATTAAAAGTTAAACAATTAGAGATTGACTCAAATATGGAAATTTCAGTTAACAAATTAAGAAGCAAAGAAGAAGAACAGAAGTATAACAAGTATAAAGGGATCATCAAACCCTTCTGTTCTGGCGATTCGGTCAGTGCATGGTCTCAGAACTTTGAGTATTTAATGGCCTACCATAAAATTCCGAAAGAGGACTGGCCGATGATATACATGAGAAATTTGGCATTGGAGCCATTAAAAGTTATTGAAACTATCCCACAGGACATGAGAAAAGACTACGATTACATCAAACGTAGAATCATGCAGCATTTTTCTTTAGACACAGCAGGATACCAACTGCAATTCTCAAAACTATGTCCCAAACCTAACCAAACGTTTATAGATTACGTTTCGACAGTTCAGGATATATTCAATAAATGGATCTCATCAGCTAAAGTCAACAATAGCTTCGAAAAATTGAGAGATCTTATGATAATAAATAAAATCATAACATCAGTACCAACAGCATTCTCTAAATTTTTACAGCAGAACGATTGCCAAACTATCGAAGAAGTCGAAAACAAAGGGGCTGCATTCTATACAGCAAACCGTGACATCTTTCTTCTAAACACTAGTCAAAACGAGGTAGCAGCTGTCACAAACACAAACAGGTTTAAACCACCTGAAAATAAATATAGATCAAAACCAAAGTTGACACCTTGCCAGTACTGCAAATTAAGACACGAACAGTATGCTATTTGTGATAAATCGCCGAATTACAAACACCACCTAAAAATGATGGTGGAGAAGCAGAAAACCAAACGAGATAACTTTAGAAGAGCTGTTAAATGTTACTTCTGTAAAAGTTATGGCCACTATTCAGCTGTTTGTGAAGGACGTAAAATGATGAAGCAAGCGAATGCAGTACTAGTTGACACCTCCAGTGAAGATGAACTAGAAAGTGCAAATCAGAATGAAAGTGAAAATGATAGTGAAATTGAAATAGTGAATGCCCTAGAAGTCATTGACATCTTTGACTATGATGGTTGTAACACATGTAAAAAGTTTCAGCTTGACACAACCCTCGAATGTGGCCATACAATACCCATATCGAATGAAATGGCCAATGCCGCCTTGTCATCAAAAGGCAAACTTCAGTTTGTAAAAGGGTTTGTAAATAACCAACCATGTAAAGTAATGCGTGACAGCGGCTCGACCCTGGTTGGGGTAAGGAGGACACTAGTTAAAGACAGTGACTATACAAATGACTATGTAACATGTAGAACATTTGCAGGCACGATTGAAAGATACCCCTTAGCAATGACCGAAATTCGAACACCATTCCTGTCAGGACACGTGCTATGTGCCGTGTTGCACAATCCATGTGCTGATGTGATTTTTGGGAATCTCCGCAACGTAAAAGCATGTTCAGGAAAAGAAATTCAAAAATGGGAAAAAGAAAATTGCAAAAATGAAACAAGCAATAATCCCACGACAGCTGAACAAAGTGTCGCTTCTCCAACTGCCAAAAGCACAAGGGAGACCACCAATGACAAAATTCGGAAAGAATTTAGTGAGGTGTACGACACAAGGGCTGTCCAATCTATAAATGAGACCACAGTAACAAACCTACAACTGAGTTTACTTCCAACACTCAAAATCCTACACCTGCAACTGTACAACATATAACAGAAGACGTTGACGCAGTTACCAGATTAGCAACTGAGAAAACCCATAGTTATCAGCTGAACGATTTGGGAAAAATTGATTCCCCTGAATCAACCAACAATGATTTCAGGCGAGATAAAAATCAGAAACCAGAAATACCAAAATTTCCAAGGACACTATCATTGACAAAGTATTACTAAAAACAAACAAGTGTCATTACACGTGTTCCACTCCAATCCATCATCTTTCAATGACACATAAAAGAGAAACCAATCTAACAAACAAATCTGCAGAAAGTCTTACAAGTACCAAAGTAACATCACCATACAACTATCATGCAGACAAACAGTATGCAAATAAGACCACACAAACAAGTAACTATACACAAAATCAAAATACTAAATGACCGCATACGAACAAACTGCTTTATCGCATAAACAGAAACAACAAACGATGGTTCTCAACACCCATCGGCACGAAAATAATCAACAAAGTCACCATCTATCAATTTGACAAACAAACACAGCAATTTCTCTAAAACATACAACGCAACCAATAGAACAAAACACACACATTCACCAAATAGTAGATCTGACATAGGAAAACTACTGACACTTTTGCTACTTTTGCTATCGACACAACTTGCAACAACACTGCTTATCTATCAAAATATATCTCTGACCACAATCTTGAGAACAAACCAACTATCCATCATAATCACCATCTCACTCATGTATCAGTCAACATTGCGCCATATTGAAATTGAAAAAAACCATGATACAGTTCATTCACTCCTATTGGTGCAAAAGTGTTGATATATTTCTGATATATTGCTATTGTAAATGTAGATCCACTCTTACATTGTTTAGGACTATTATTGCATCTATAAGCATACAATTGTATATTATTTGGAATTGTAAGAGTATCAGTTTAGAAGATGCAATTTGTAAATTGAAATCCATTTTTTTCTAATCCACCCATCCTTTGGTTACTAAATTTACACTATCAATTTATATTAAAAACAGATGCCAGTACTATCGCCATTGGAGGCTGCCTAATGCAGAGGTATGAAGGAGTAGATAATCCTATCCTGTATGTGAGTCGTAAGCTGAAACCAGCTGAGACAAAATACTCGACAGCGGAACTCGAAGCATTAAGTCTGGTTTATTGTGTTCTAAAACTACAGAAATTCCTACAAGGCGGCCACTTCCTAGTCCAGACAGATAATTCGCCATTGCTGGTCATCAAAGATGGTAGACCGAAGAATAACAGAATCGCCCCTGGTCTCTTATTTTGCAAGATTTAAGTTTTGAGATCCACCATATTAAGGGCTCTAATAATGTTATACCTGATATTCTATCAAGATTACCGAATACACTAGCTGAGTAACGTCAACTACTCAACCAGTATGCCATATTATAAGCTGTGATAGTATTTTTAGTAGGACGCATAACAGTCAGTGTATCCGTACACTCACCAGAATACTGCAGCTTACGTACCTACAGCAGATCCGACATTATTATACTGTTTCAAACGAAAGGACTTCGAAGCTAAGTTTATTCACTACTGAAGGAACCACCAATCAGTTACATCCAACAGACATAGAGAACATTGCTATTACTTAATATGAACTCATCACCAACTATAGAATGAAACACGACAGTGGACATGTTCGATCTACACGTCACTATTAATGCGACATAGTTGAAAGAACCACACTAACTGTAACAGATTTACTTCTATGTATTAACTGGGACAGGACCATCTACACACAGTCGGTAAGGAACGACAACACGAGGATCATCGATGGAATTAGTTAGTTTAATTAGTTAAATGTTAAATTAAGGTATATATTCTTACCTGTTTAAAATTTATTAACATGTCAATTTTTCGATCAATTCTTTCAATTATATATATTTCAGATAAAATTCGTTGAACAGGATATCAACGGAAAAGTTCTATATAAAGATTTCGGTTAAAACATTAACATTTTCTAAATCACGTTAAACCATGGTATAAACCAATGCATTATTGTCGGTACAATCAGTATCCATTTGTCACACTATATTTTTCAAACTTCGCCAAATTTTTCGAAGGGCGACAACCTGTACCTTAACTTAACTTGTCAATTTTAACGAATAAGATGCTTGAATGAAAGACGAATGAAACAGAGCGTGAATGAAATAAATGAAGGAATGATGTACATAGCGTACAAATTGTACGCACAACTAGTTAATTGTCATTTGTTTGCGTCTGATGTAAAATGTAACACTTGTCTAAAGATTTTTATACATGTTTAGGTAAACTACAAGATATGTAACTAGGGTTAGTCTAAGAATCACTGCTCGGATATCCAAGTCATGAATTATACATATTGGGTAACTCAGGACAACGGAAATTCAAGCTCGTGACGCTTAGAGAAATATTAAACACCACAAACAACACACACACGTACCACACACATTAAACACATCAATTTACAAACACATTCACAATACTTTACAAAAACAGTTAACTTACATACACATTTATAGACTAACAAAAGGGAGATTAGTACACACTGACAGAACAGGGACACTAGCAATTAGTCGATGAAAACAAAGTATTCAGATATTAGGCACTACATGCAACATACGGAAGTAAAAGTGTATACAAGTACACATGAAGGGGAAAGGGTTTGCATTTATTCTTAAAGAGGCCAAGGCAATTTGCCTTGATCTAACTCTGTAAAAGGAGTACATTATCCTGGGTATCATATTGGATACTTGAGAAGGGCGTAGTGTGGAAACACATGAATCGTCAGGATACTTCGGTCTGGGTAGCTAGAATTTAAGAATAGGAAGAGAAGTGAGGCTCTGTAGCAAACCACCCTAAATCGCAGTACTCAAGATGCATGAGTTGCCAGTGTTATAATACAGATAACTGAGTTCCCATCCACTATATTACTATCTCAAAGAAGAGATTTATTCCTGTGATCCCTTGACAGAATTAGTTCAGACTAATTAAAACATTGAAACCCATAAGAGAGGGGGAAGGGAGACCCTGTCAGAGTCTCACAGTCATAGTACAAGGGAAACAATACACGGAAAGAACCAGCGTCCAAAGAAGGGAGATAAGAACGACCCGAACGTTCGATAACATAGGGGTCGAATTGCCTACTGCGCAATAGACCCAGGCGGAGGTCGCCTAAAGCGTGAAAAGCAACTCTCACGAGGTGTGCGAGACACGCCGTGTCCACCGGACACAAGTCGAGGGGTAGACGGCAATTGGACAGCGGACTGAAAGGAGGGTTTAGCTTCTAGGGACAGAACATATAGATATTGGTTTAGAGTCTAGAGATTGTTGTTAATAGACTAATGCTGTGATGTATAAATTATATGATGCTTTGTCGATGTGTATGTAAGATATCATGAAAGAAAGTGCTAGATGACTGTTCATTAGATCTACCTGATATTAAAGTAGATTGATAATGTTTGCACTTGGAGTTATGTTAGATCTTTGATCGCCTGTCTGAACCTGAGTCTTCTATCCCTAGATCTGAGACGTTGACAGTTAGGCATGCGCCTTCTTAAACATCCAGTGTCTTGATGCCGAGATAAGGGGCTCAACCCTTACACCGGACAGTTGGACTAAAATGTTGACTTCTCGTCCTTGACTTGTGGAGGTAAATTACAATGTACTGAAATCAGAGTGGGTTCGCCTAATGATGAGGTACACTGAAAATAAGGATAGCTAATCCAGACGTAAAATTCAGTCCAGTGGTACTAGAATGTTGTGTGTATGGACTACGTCTGAATTCAAAGCGAGCGAGCACGACAGGATACTTCCGATCAAAAGAGATTCCCAACCCCTTTTATGTCGTATGTTTCGATCCTTTACTTTCCTGCCACTGTTAGAGGCCGGGCACGCCTGGGTCATGACTCCGAAGCGTTTTTCTCCTGTTGTAAGTTCGCACGTCCACCATCGAGACGATTATCATATCGCACATTAATATCGCTATGTGTGTTTTCACACAAGCCATCCTTCCTGGGGGAGGGGAAGAGGTGAACTTTGTGCACCAGGCAACATTATCACTGCACCGTAACTGACCGCGGGAAAGCCGGCATCTTTACCCGGCCTTTTCCTCTGTCCTCACTTCCACCTCGGTGGCTAGATATAACCCAATAGAACCATTTTGGCTTCTTCATACCCTATTCAAAGCTTAAGGAACCGCCCTCCTGCAGGCGCCCAGCTATTCCTAAGTCTAATTCTACTACGGCGGGCGTGTTCGTTTTGTTGTCATGAGTGCGGTGGGACGAGGAGGATTCCACGTCTGCTTTCGTCGTCTTGCTAAGTGAGGGGAAGGCTGGCAACCTACTCCTCCGTGCATTCAGGCCTACACACAGATCAGTGCGAGAAGAGGCAGACCGAGAGAGATGGTGCTGGATGGCCTGAGGCGGTGCTTGATGGGCTGAGGCGGTGCTGGATGGCCTGAGGCGGTGGTGTGGAGAAATATCAGTAAGAATTGATCCGGAACACTAGAGTCAGAGATATGTGAAGGGACATGAACGCCTACGCCAGTTGGCAGGGTTCATGATGATGATGGGCGATGGATAGCTACGACCTCGACAAATTGAAGCAGGTCTCGATTATAAGTTTACCGAGGCTGCAGCTATCTGCTGATGGCATCCACTACTAAAGGTATGTACACTGTGTCTGTGTTCAGTATGTCTCACTTCTTTACAGGAGTTACACATACCTAACTTGTGTTATTTCTTATTGTTATATCCTGCTGCAGCCGTGAATTTTCACATAACCCAACTGAGAGTGTATGTAAATGATGTAGTTATGCTTATGCATGTGTATATGTCTGTCTCATTACATGGTAGTAGTATGCACTGTTTATGTTCAAAACATTCATTTGACAATGTTGTTTCTATGTGAATGTACCATACACAATAGTTAATTGATGTACGATAGATGAGTGATTGGAAGGGCCAAATATAAGATGGGCATGCCTGTCAGATTTATGACCCTTTGAAAATAAAGTTTGTTCGTTCATTCACTCATAGCTGTCCTATCCTTAGCTATTCCCTACGGCTTCATTTATGTCCTCCCCATATTAAATTTCAGTGTCTACTTCTCCCATGTGTTTTTAGGCCTTCCTCTGTTTCTTTTGCCCTGTGGATTCCAACAGAGAATAAGAACAGAATAGGGTAAGCAAAAGCTGTATTTTAGAAAATGAAATGTGTCTTATGCAATAAGTCACTATCATTGAATGTAAGAAAGAGAATGCTGAAGTGATATTTAGAACCTGTTTTACTGTATGGCAGTGAATCTTATAATGTAAATGAACAAATTAGGAGGAACTTGGAAGCAACAGAGATGTGGTTCCTAAGCCGAGTGTAGTAAATTCCTTGGACTGCCAGAGTAACTAACGACAATGGCCTGAAAGAGGCTATTGAAACTAGAACATTATATACAACGATAAGAAAGAGACAAACAGCTTTGTTTGGTCATGTGATGAGAAGAGTGGCATTGGAGAACATTGTGATGCCTGGAAAGATCGAGGGGAAGAGAGGGAGAGGCCGATTAAGAGAAATGAAGCTGGATGGACTAAGATGGTGGCAAGGAAGAATATCATTAGCAGAGTTGATCCAGAACACCAAAGACTGAGATCTGTAGAGAGACATGAACGACTGCGTCAGCTGGCATGGTACTTGATAATAATGATAATATGGATTCCCATACGTTGCCACAAGTTCATGCATGTACTCAAAATGTCAACTTTTATTTGTTTGCTGGTCATAGGTTCTTTCTCAAAGATAAGACTTAAAAAGCCGCTATTTTGTGAAAGATATTGTAATCCTTTAATAGATACATTCTCATAATAAGTATTGTTTAAAAAACAAACAGCTCCTATATCATGGTCATGTGTTAAGACCACCAAGATGTCCAACACTTTACTAACCTAAACAATTTCAGAAAAAAAGTAAAAGGGGAAGGAAGACCTTATGTACAACTGGAAGGACCATAAGATATGGATAAGAAAAACCTGGTAGAAACTGAACAAATTTGGGGGTGGTGCTCCAACAATCTTGTAGGTCCAAGGCAAAGTAATACAATCAAGGTGTTTTGAAAACCACATTTGGTCAGAAGAAAAGCAGATCTTGTAAGTATTAAACAGAATCATTCAATGTGCACAAGATGAACCATCTGCAACCAGCAGGGTCAGATAGGAATAAAGTACTAAACAGAAAAAAGATCGTCCAAGATAACAGAACAAAGTACGCTACCAAAGACTATCACTGTGTAAGTAGAAAAAAATTATAGTGAACCTATGACTATCTCGGTAACAGGATTGTGTACACTGTAGTAGTATCAGTGACAATGTGTTGTGTATTTCAGTAAAAAAAAAATTATCAATCCATTTACCTCATATCATATGTAATTCTGTAGTAAGCACTTGATGAGACACATTGACATACAAGGGGCTTCTCATAAGTCTTTAGCCTCACCATGAAGGAGTAAGCGGAGAAAATTGAAATTTGGCACATACATAGCTCATTCACCGCTCTCCGTGGCCAAAGGCTTGCGAATGCGGTTCGTGAGCCAGGTACCAGGCGTTCGAAGCTGAGCTGCGACAGATTTGTGCAGCAGACCGTGTCGCGTTGCGTTATAACGTGCTGGTATGGGAGCCGGTCGTTCAGAAAGCAATGGGAAACTACTGAACATAAAACTTGCCTAGTACATCAACAGAAGCTGAAAAATGCTGGTGTTGACTGCAACATCCCGTAAGAGATACGCAACAAAAAAATGTATAGCTCATTCAATTTGTAATGGACATATGAATTATGAATTTCCCTCCTCAACTGGTTTTCCCGATATGGTGCATGCACAACACACCCTATTGAGATCTGCACATCCAACGGTTTGTCAAAACAATGGAGAAATCAGACTCCATGGCTGCGATAAAATTCTTGATGTTACAGGGGAAAACACCTTCAGAAATACACAGGGAGATGGAGCCAGTATTTGAGGAAGTCTATCCTTCGTATGCTACTGTAAAAAATTGATGTTTGCAGTTTAAGTGTGGCCGTTCCCAAGTTGCTGATCTGCCAAGATCAGGACGACCGTCCTCAGAGTACAATGATACAATAGTGAAGAAAATCATAGACCAGGAAAGGAAAATGACAATTGCAGAGATATCGGGTTCAGTAAAACTGAGTAAGAGTGCAGTTTTTAGAATTTTACACAACATATTGAACATGAGAAAAGTGTGTGCCCGCTGGGTCCCGCGTCTGCTGACATATGAACAGAAACAAACACGAGTTGTTTGCTGTGGCCAGTTGCTGGACATGTGGCGGTCGAAAAACATGTTGACGACCATGGTGACGGTAGATGAGACTTGGACTCACCATTATGACCCAGAATCCAAAATTGCCAGCATGCAGTGGAAAACCTTGGGCTCGCCGACACATGTCAAGCCAAGAGCACAAACACCTGCAAGAAAAGAGATGCTGACTGTTCTTTGGGACGTCAAAGATTACATGCTTCATGGCAACAGGGTTAGTGGGCAGTACTATGCATTTGCTTCAAGACAAAGCACCCTCCCATAAAGCACGGCTTGAGCTGCAAACTGCCAACGATTTAAATAATGAAATTCTTCAACACCCACCATATTCTTCAGATTTGGCTCCATCAGACTTTTTTTCTTTTCCCAAATCTTAAAACGAAAAAAAAGCTGAAAGGAATCGTTTTGACAGTGACGAAGATGTCATCCTGGCTTGTGATAACTGGTTTAGTTCGAAAAATAGGTTGTTTTATTCTGAAGGTCTTTTCAATGTCACACAGAGATGGCAGAAATGCACAAATTCATGTCGTGGCTACATTGAGAAGGAATAAGCACTGTGCCAAATTTCAATTTTCTCCGCCTACTCCTTCGCTGTCAGGCTAAAGACTTATGAGAAGCCCCTTGTATGCCAGGCAATAAATTATGGTCTGTTGTTAGTGTTTTCTTTGTGAAAATAATTTTATTAACTTGTTTACTATTGAAAGGTCAGTATCATACTTCACATATTTTTTCTGTTGACAAATTTTTATATTAAAGAACACATCCTGTGGCATTCAAAGACTTTCTTGTCTACTTTCCATTTGTTTATGATACCCTCTGTTGTGTCTCCATCTTGAAGTGGTAGAGAGGTTTTGTGTGTTTCGATAACCCCCATGAGCTGTGGTAGAGGGCAGAGTGTTTTATTGAACCCCAAAGAACTAGTGCTTATGGTAGCATTGCTACTGGGAGGGTCTTCCATGTCGTACAGGTTAAGGGTTAGGGACCAGATGAAGTGAGACACAAACCTGCTGTCTTCTAGGTAGACTCAAAACAGTCAAATGCTAGAAAAAAGTTAGTTGCATATCCTTTACAGGACTTCACACTCAATTCCAGCATTTTGTGATCTCTTGGCAAGTTTATGTTAAGTAGTTTGCCATTGATTTCTGAACAACTGGCACCCATACGACTTTATAAAAACTCAACGAAAAGGCAGGTCTGCTGCCAAATCGGCCACAGCTGTGTTTCGAACGGGGTATGCCGGATTACGAACTGCATCTGTAATGCTTTCACCACAAACCCAAAATTATGCTTGCTAGCACCTTGCGGTCTTGACAGGCAATAGTTTATTACATTGTGCTTCAAAAAAGGCTTAATAACTACAACCCAGGGCTGGAGTTATACCTCTCCATAGCACAAAGCCTGGCTGAATTGTAGAGACCATGTGTTGCCATGCAGGATGATCCCTCTCTCGTCCTATCTAGTTTACTCCAGAGGAAAGGTAATACCAATACGTCTGGAACAAGACAAGCTGCAGAAACTGCCCAATCAGCAACGCAATGTTCTCTAACTGTCCGCCTGTTGGAGCTTCGATCCTAGATCAGTTGCAGATCAAGGCTTAGAGCCTGGTCTGCCCTACCATGACATTTAGTCTTAAGGTTGCATTTCCTCACACTAGGATAAGACTTGTACCCTCCCAATCGCACTCCTTTATCTGAAGCCGTTGGTACAATGTGGGGTGTCAGGTTTGATGAGTGCAGTCGAACATTCACCACAATGAATTGTGCTACAGATGTGACAAAACAGTGCAATATAAATAACTCACTTTATAATGACAAATTGTTCACGATTGTCATCAGTGAGTTAAAATGAACTCTATACAACATTAAACAACTCTTTTTCTGACTTCCATTGATAAAACTTTATTGCATATGACATGTTTAAGTTTACTAAATACATTCTCTACTTGGCTTGTTCTCTTCTTTATTCCCAACTCACATTTTCTTCCTGTTATCAACATACCTAAATATTTTAATATATGTGCTTGCCTCACAATAGCACAACTGTGTTTGTTTGTACAATAGCAAGTCTTTTGATTATTTTCAGTTTTTAATGCAAAAGAATTACACAAGTTATATTTGTTTTATTTTACATCCATAATCAATCACACACATACACACACCTCACTTTAATCATAAAATTAATTAAAAAACAAGATATTACCGAATGGCAATTTTACCAATTAAAAATAATCAAACCATAGAAAGCAAGTAAATGAGCTTAATGCGATTTAAAAGGAATGAAGAATGAGACCCCGAAAAAAAAATGACTGAAGTTAGTATTCAAAAGCTGTACATCGGAGCTGATCTTGTGTTGCTTATTAACCAGCCAATGTGACGTTGAGGAAGTGAGGACATGCTGATGTGAATCTTGTGGTCCTGAAAGAAAATAACACATGAGCTAGGACCTTTCATAGTTAAGTTATTAAGTTTTATTCTGGATTAGGACAATTGTATCTGTATTGTCCACAGTGTTGTCAGTCAGTGTCCACAGTGTTGTGAGTGAATGTCCACAGTGTTGTGAGTGAATGTCCACAGTGTTGTGAGTGAATGTCCACAGTGTTGTGAGTGAATGTCCACAGTGTTGTGAGTGAATGTCCACAGTGTTGTGAGTCAATGTCCACAGTGTTGTGAGTCAATGTCCATAGTGTTGTGAGTGAATGTCCACAGTCTTGTGAGTCAATGTCCACAGTGTTGTGAGTCAATGTCCACAGTGTTGTGAGTGAATGTCCATAGTGTTGTGAGTCAATGTCCACAGTGTTGTGAGTCAATGTCCACAGTGTTGTGAGTCAATGTCCACAGTGTTGTGAGTGAATGTCCACAGTGTTGTAAGTGAATGCCCACAGTGTTGTGAGTGAATGTCCACAGTGTTGTGAGTGAATGTCCACAGTTTTGTGAATGAATGTACAGAACATCTTTTATGAATTACCTGTACATTTGATTTAATCTTCGAGTACATATATTGTATGAACTACCTGTACATTGGGCCTGAAATGCGTACCACTTGAGCAGATTAAGAGCTAAACCAAATTCACCGCAGATATAAGTAGATGAGCCAAATAAAATGCTAAACGCCTTGTGATTTTAGGTCCCCATTTTGAATCGGCTGTGGTTTTTTAGAGTCAATTTCAGCCTGCATCCGTGCCAGGCGTTCCAGCATTCTGCATAGCTGTACAAGATACAGCTTGTGAGAAACCATTGAGTCCATAAGAGACACATAATCAATTGAGAATATTGTTCTTTCTTACTGTAAACGTATACAGCTTGTTGGGAAACTACTGAGGTCATCAGAGAAACATCGTCATTCGAGATTCTTGTTCTTTCGCATTGCACAAGAAACCGCTTGAGGGGAAACCACAGAGGCCATCAAAGAAATACCGTAGGTGAGATTCTTGTTCTTCTCATTGCACAAGAAACAGCTTGTGGGGAAACCCGGGAGCCATTAAATAAATGTCTTGCTCTTGTTCATTATACAAGAAACAGCTTGTGGGAAAACCCGGGCGCCATCAAATAAACCTCTTGCTCTTTTTCATTGTGAAGAAACCACAAAAGAGAAACATGGTGGGTAGGAATCTTCTTCTGTCTCACTGCACAAGATGGAGCTTCTGGAAAAATCACTTCAGCCATGAGGTCAGCTTGGCCGATTGGATTCAAGCGCTAACTCTTTAACGTCCGTTCAACCTCTACACTGGTCAACTAGACTAAAATGTTGACTTCTCGTCCTTGATTTGGGGACGTAAGTTACAAGTATCTCAGAAGTCGGAGTGGGTTCGCATGATGGCGAGGGTGATAGGGAAAGCTAATCCACACGCTAGGAATAGTAGCACCTGTACGGACTACGCTTGAGTTCAAAGCGAGCGAATGCGCGCGCGCACACACACAAACACACATACACACACACACAGACAAACCTTAAGCATCAAAGAAACACCATCATTTGAGATTCTTGTAATTTCTTATTGCACAAGAAAAGGATTATGAGAAAACCACGACGTTGGATATAAACCGAAAGGTAGACTCGAATGCTCTGCAAACATGCCATCCATCGTCGAAGGCACAGAAGACTGTGAGCTGAGGGTAGACCTAAAAGGCCGTGACATATATCCTAAGATAACTGAAGTTTCATGAAGCGACCAGACATTGTGGTTTACATCCCCAGCGGTCTAGCAACTGGCGCTGATTGAAGCTGGCTGTCTAGCTCGAGTTAAAACTTAAAAGAGTCAAGGGAGCAATATACCCAGAAGATGGAAAAGCACAGCGGCTTGGTTACAAGTCTGAGACAAGATCCGTATACCATTTGCTGTTGAGTTAGGCACCAAAGGTCTGGTTTCCAACTTCGCGTACCATGTGCTAAAGCAGCTGGATGTAAATTAAAAATCGAGAACTGGAACACTCAAACGACGAAACCAGGCGGCGGAGGGAGCTTCCTGCTGGCTGTGGAGCAAGCAGAGCGATGAGATAGACGAATCGATGCGGTAAGATGGTTCACGAGTCTGCCTGCAATGCACGGTCAAATGCCTCTCACCCAAGCGGATCAATCTCTCAAATAAGACCGACAGAACCTTTACTGTCTCGTGTCGACCAAAGAGCCACCTTGCCAAGTAAGTACAGGGCACCCAAGCCGGGAACGCAATGTAGAGATCGCCCGGATCGGAAATATCCGAAGTCGAACCTCTTACAGCCAAGCGACAGAAGCGGTCAATTGTTGTGGTATACGACGTCTTGCAATGATCGCAGCAGAGACGGCGGAGAGGGGGGGGGGGGGGGCGGCCGCCCAAGACTTTGGCACAATTGGCCTAGGGAAAGGGTTAACTTTTGCTTGGCGCGTGAATGAGGGGCTTCCTTAAGCTGTGAACGGATTCGAAGAAGCCAATACGGCAACAATAATGTGTACGGGGTCATTGTGAGCCATCGAGATGGAAACGAGGCCAGAGGCAAGACAATCGGGAAGTGGGAGGGGGTAGGAATGGGTGAGGGGGGAGGGTGAGGGGTGGCTTTCTCGTGATTGAATGGAAGATGGAGTGATAATGTTGACATATATACCGGATATATACAATTCTTCTCTCGAGGAAGGGAATAGCTTGCGGGATAAGTTCGAATACAACCAAATGTCTCGAAGGTGAATATGCCAACACATAACAGGAGAAAAACGGCTGGGAGACACGACCAGGGCGGGCCTGCCCCTGAGATTGTCAAGGGGGTAAAGTGATCTAAATATTCGGTGAGGAGTGACATTTCTGACGATGGGAAGCCCCCTGGCGTGTTTGCTTGGCCGGGGAGTTCATACCACTAGCCAAAGTTCTAGTTCATTATGCAGATCGATTAATTAGTCAAGTGCCGTCTCCACAATAAAGGCTAACTGCAGTGGAGCTCCAACACCTTCTGTCTCTCTAATGGCACACTCTAACGGATTGTTATTCGTTCTTCTCTTTCAGGCCCGTGATATCTAAATTTTTGGCCACACTGTGAGAAAACAAAAACTGCAACACGTTGTAACAACCGGAAAGATTTATGGAAAGAGGGATAGAGGAAGACAGCTTGAGAAATTTCTTGACGGTCATGTGTTATGGCGTGGAAGGGAGTCAACACGCGAATTGATCCATGCCGTCGGAGATCGTGCACTCCGGACATGTCCATAGGTGCTCAGATCCTCCCCCAGCATATGCATCAGCGTCCAGTGGCTAATAGTGCCAGTTCTGTGTTGGTTGACGAGGCGCTTTGTTTTCCCGATGTACCTCTCGCGTCTGGCTGTGCCGATTCTTACTCCCAGGTCTTTCATCCTGGAAAGCGATGTGGAATCACTGGCGTCAAAATCCTCTGTTCTCGCCATATCTTTAAGGGCGTTAATAACATCGGCACGATCCATGGGCTGGCCATCTACAGGGGGTGCAGAGCCAGCCAATTTATCAGCTCGTTCATTTCCCTCGACTCCCGCATGTCCCGGGACGAAGATGAAGGTGACTTTGCGGACAACGGACTTCCGCAGCGACTCAGTCCACTGTCTACGTACAGATCCAGCTTCGACCTTCTGAATCATGCTCATTGAATCACTTAGTACAGACACGTTGGTATAATGCTGTGATTCCAGCCATATGAAAGCCTGTGTAACTGCCATCACCTCCATCGTCATGCTGCTCGGGTCATAGAGTGGGCACCACTGGATTCTTGAACGGTTCGGCCCGCTGAACGGGCTGTAAATGCCCACGCACTTCTCTGCTGCTTTACAACAGATCCATCTGTATAGATGAGCACTTCGGGGCTATCTGAGTGATCATAGATGAGCGCGTTAACCTCTGCATTGACAGCGGCAGGGTTCTGCTCTCTGCACCGTCTGTCGAGTGTGATAATGCAGGAGAAGGTACACTTAAAAGCTGGAGGCACCGGCACCCATTCCTTGCCGGGGTTGATACTGGTAAGACTGCAGACCTGTCCGACGACATCTTCCGCCCGACCCATCCATGATTTGCCCCTCTTTAGCCTGTCACCGTTTTCTCTGAATACAGCGTCATGCAGAGGGTGCTGCTCATCTGCACTTATTTTAAGTATGCACGAGCTCTCCAGATCTGATCTGTGTTCC
>JACEFZ010011046.1:0-35761 GCA_014155875.1 Cepaea nemoralis | reverse complement strand
GGGGGGCCCAAAATTCATTACGGGGGGCCCTTTTAGGTGGTCTCACTTGAGTAAAGCTCTAAATAGTGCTCGACCCATCTATCCATCTGCTGTTCCTTATCAGTGATGATTTCTCCAGTCAAGGTTTTCAGCGGTGCACTTCTTTTGATCATTGGACCACAGGCTTTCTTATCCCTTCATACATGCTTCTGATGTTTCCCTTATCACTTGCGATTTGAACGGACTCACATAACTTGATCCAATAGTCATTCGCACACTGCCTGGCAGCCTTTTGTACATCCTTCCTCGCTTGTTTCAGCTCACTCAGAGTGTTACGCGTTGGTCTTTCCTTGTTTCTTAAGAGAGCTATCTTCTTTTTATCAATCAAGGGCTGCAGTATCTGGCTGTTTGCCGCAAACCAGTCCTGCCTCTTATGATCCACAGTGCCGTAAACCCCTACCGCTGTTTTATAAATAGTTTCCTTTAGTTTACTCCATTTATCATTTACTATACAATTTTCTGATGTATCATTGAAAGCGTCTTCAAGTTGCTGTTGAAATTCAAAGCACTTTCCAGGATCGTGAGTGTTAGTAATATTAATCCTGGGGCTAGACTTGTGTTTAGCTGTGTAGATTCTCTTTGGTCTCAGTCTAACCCTTGCAACAACCAAAGAATGATCTGTATCACAGTCAGCACTGTGGTAACTTCGAGTTAATGATGTATGGTTCAGATGTTGTCTCCGTGTGATAATGAAGTCCAGCTGATGCCAATGGCCGGATCTTGGATGTTTCCATGTGACCTTATGCATCTCTTTTGTTTTAAAAAAGGAGTTTGTAATACATAGGTCATTTCTAGTGCAATGCTCCAGCAGCCTTTGCCCATTATCATTCATGCGACCGATGTTGTATTTTCCAAGGCACATGGCCATGAACTCGAGTCCTTGCCCACACGAGCATTGAAATCACCGAGCATATAAATGTAGTCGGATTTTGGAACTGCCTTGATCGCAGAGTCTAGCTGCTCATAGAACGTATCCTTCACATCATCAGAGGAAGCGAGTGTCGGTGCATATGCAGTGAGAATGGTGGCAAATCCACAAGAGGTTGCCAAGCGCAGTGATAATAATCTTTCATTACCTCCAGCTGGGATATCAATCATTCCCAGTAGCGAATTCTTCACTGCAAAGCCCACACCATGTTGCCTTTTTTCTGCCTGCCCTCTTCCCTTCCAAAAAAAGGTGTAATTGTTTTCCCTGAGTGACCCTTCCTCAGCGAGGCGAGTCTCCTGCAGGCCAGCAATATCAATGTTAAGACGATTGAGTTCAGCATCAATCACAGCCGTTTTTCTCACATAGTCAATATTTGTCAAGTCAGTGGAAAATCCTGGACACATGGTTCTCACGTTCCAGGTTGCAAGCCGTAGCTTGAGGTTTCTATTATTTTTATTAGTACCTGGTGCATTGGTTTTACAGCCTGCGATTCAGATTTTGTCCTAGCCCCAAGCACCCATTGAAGCAGGCAGGCTGTGGCGGATCAGCACCCAATTGGCCGGGGGCTGCCCAGCTTGAGGCGGGCGGTAGCTGATCAGTGACACCTGTAGGTTTCTCCCACCGTCAGAGGCAACGCGTGATGCCCCATGTCTACGCCAACTGACAAGGACTTATAACCCGTAACAGTTGCCTCTCGCTTTGATTCCGAGACCGGTTAAGACCAGGGATGGAGTTATTGCCTCTCCATAGCACAAAGCCTGGGCTAAAATAAAGAAACCATGTGTTGCCCATGCAGCATGATCCCTCTCTCGGCCTGCCTAGTTCACTCCAGAGGAAAGTTACACCTATACATCTGGAACAAGACAAGCTGCAGAAGCTGCCGGATCAGCAAAGCAATGCTCTAGCTGTCCGCCTGTCGGAGCTTCGATCCTAGACCAGCTGCCAACCAAGGCATAGGGCCTGGTCTGCCCTGCCATGACTTATTTTGTCTTTGGGTTGCATTTCCTCGCACCAGGATAAGGCTAGTACCCTCCCAATTGCGCTCTTCCGCCCGAAGCAGTTGGCACAATGTGGGGTGTCGGGTTTGGTAAGCGCCGCCCAAAATTCGGCGCTGGCAGAAAGCAGGTAGTACCGTCTACTGTCATATGGTAGCTCAGTCATATCTGACCAAGACCTGACTCACCAGTGAGATCACCAGTTTGTTAAAACGAGTACAGTATATGGTGTTAACTTTTAAATAGACTATACCAGTGAGATCACCAGTTTACTAGAGCAAGTAAGGTATGTGGTGTTAACTTTTAAAATGCATGATACCAGTGAGATCACAAATTTACTAAAGCGAGAACGGTATGTGGTGATAACTTATAACATATACTATAACAGTCAGATTACGAGTTTACTAGAATGAGTACGGTATGTGGTGTCAGCTTGTAAAATAAAATAAGGCAGTGAAATTATCAGTTTACTGGAACTAGTATGGTAAGGTTAGCGTTTTAATTTATCTATGTCAATCTGGCCGAGTGGCTAGAATGCCGGATTCTCCTTCGGGAGACCCGGGTTCGAAGCTTCGGTAAGGTGTGCATTTTTTTCTGTCGGGGTTAAAAAAAAAGAAAACCCTAACCTGCACTGTTCGCGGCGACTGCACTAGCTAGGCGGCCTTAATTCCCCAGGCTCAAAACCCCCTGCCATACATAGCAAGGTACTATATAGGCAGTAAATGACAGTTTAAAAAAAACCAATCAACATGATGTTACAACCGGGAAAATTTGTGGAAAGAGGGGGAGAAGAAGACAGTGAGAAAAATGCTTGACACGCTTGTGTCATGGCACGGAAGGGAGTCAGCACAAGAACTGACCCATGCCGTTGGAGATCACAATTTGTGGAGAAGCATGGTCGCCACACTTTTAAATATATATTATACCAGTGTATCATATCGGCGCTGTAATTTGGGGTTAGTGAACGCTTTTTACACTTCCTCGACATACAGTCTGTCATTTACTGTCAATAGAGTACCTAGCGGTGTATGGCAGGAGGGTCTTGAGACTTAGGAATTAAGGCCACCTGGCTAGCGCAGTCGCCGCAACTGTGCAGGCTAGAGTTTTCTTTGTGCCCCCTATAGAAATAACACTCTACACCTTACCGAGGTTTCGAAGCCGGGTCTCCCGAAGGAGAATCCGGCATTCTAGCCACGCGACCAGCCGCTCAGCATTCGAAATTAGCTGCTGACGATTTAGAAACAGACCACTTTGCGTTGATTTATATGGCATGAGAGTCGGCCATTCGGAAAGCAATGGCGAAGTACAGAATATAAAAATTGCCCAGTAAATAGCAAACAAACAAAAATGCTGGGCTTGATTGCGACGTCTTTTATAGGACATGCAACTAACTTTTTATACCAGTCAAGTTACCAGTTTACCAGAGATAATATGGTTCTGTGTGTGTGCGTGCGTGTGTATTATTATGTGTGTGTGTGTGCGTGTGAGCCTGTCAGTCACATAACCAGCTTACTAGCACGGTATGTGGTGTTAACGTATAAAATGTACTATGCTCGTCAAATCCGGTTCCGGTTAGCGGGGTAGGAATATCCCCTATCAAAGGAGATGTAAGACGCCTCCTTTCCTCCGTTAGTCTACAGGACACCCTTGGTAAGGTGGAGTACCCGTTTAGCTCCCCCCCCCCCTCCAATCAGAGTTAAGTGAAGCCATGGAAGCTGGTGGTGGATGGAGTGTGAGAGCAGCCGACAGATTGTTGTTGGTTATGGTCTGCACTCTGCGGCGATAGGCAGATGATCTCATCAGTAGAGACAATGGAATCCGTCAGGGCTGTGTGCTGTCACCCTATTTGTTTAACCTGACCGCCGAAGATATAATGAGAAATGTCAGAGATGACATAACCAGGGAACATTGTGATACCCTAAATATCGGTGGTCATGAAATACCAGAGATTAGATATGCTGATGATACGGTATTACTATCCACATCACAGACTGGAATAGAAAACTTAATAACCTCAATCCAAAGAAATAATGAAAATCACAGCTTTTATCTTAACATAGCAAAAATAAAGATAATGCATACAGATAAAACAACTATGGAGAAAGAAATATATGTTAATGAGGAAAGATTGGAGGTAGGTGGAAAATTTTTGAATATCTTGGGTCAATGATTACCAACAATGATGACACGATTAAAGAAATTAAGCAACGACTATCATTTGCTCTTCAAAGACTAAAACAACTGAATACATTATGGAGTGGGACAGACAGAACTACAAAAATTAGATTTTTAAGAGCAAGCATCTTTCCCTTTGCAACATACGCCTGTGAGACCTGGACACTTACTAAACAAGCTGAACAGCGCATAAATGCTTTTGAATATAAATGTTATAGGCGAGTTCTAAGAATATCTTGGGTAAACGATGGAACAAATGCATCCATACTTCAAGAACTGAATATTGAAGAGGATTGGCTATTAAAGACGATAAACAAAGAAAATTGATATATTTTGGTCGCTTGAAACGTCATGAAAGTTTGGAGACAACAATAATGGAGGGGTATATGCCTGGGAAGAGAGGAAGAGGAAGGCCAAAGAGAACATGGGTGCAGGATGTGGCGGATGATCTCCAGATGGGTGTATCAGATGCGGGACATCTTGCTTGTGATCGAGCAGTTTTCAGGAGGGTTGTTATGGCAGCGAGGTTCTGCAAAGGACATGCTACTGAATGAATGAATGAATGAATGAATGAATGAATGAAGGAATGAATGAATGAATGAATGTCACATCACCAGCTTACTATAGTCTGTCCAGAAACGAATGCCGTGATTCACAATCAATTATATTGTTGCTTCGTTATGAAATTTTTCCTGCCGTCTTATATTTACCCCCACCCAAGGAATATGTCTTTGATAGGTCCAAAAGCAACTTAAATCATCGAAAGCGGCGACATTTCTTTGATGTTTGGCGAAAATGTAGTGAATTCACGATAACAAACTAGTCTTACAGTAAAGCATGACACATTTGAGGTAACGACACAAGCACAAGGCGTAGCCAAATTCGTATGGGAGTGGGTGCAATAAAAAAAAAATGTAGCTTACAAGTCGACAGGGTCGACTGCATTTCACCGGGTTTTATCCCATATGGCCCAGTCTCTTTCCGCAGCGCGGAAAGCGTCGCACAAAGCACGAACTCCGTACCTTTAGCGACGACCCTCGGGAGTCTCAGAAATCATACACTCGTAAAATGAAGGACGCGGCACGGAATCGACCATACAACCTTCGGAGCCCGAGTTAGACGGCTTGACCACTTCACCACGGAGACTCCCGAGAGGGGTGCAATGTGTAATATTAGTAAAGACAGAGAATTTACAGAGGCATGAGGTAAATAATGTGTAAATTGACAGGAAAGTAGAAGGAATATATTTCTTACCTTATTTTTCACTTCCTTCTTGTTTCTTCAGCTGCTGGTTAATAATGTGTACACAAGTATTCATGTTCTAGGATGCATTAGCTTTTTATATTGAGTTCGTGAAAGCTTCCAAATAGCTGTGCGTTAATGTGCGTATGGAGTGACCAGAAATGATACCACAATTTAGTCATCATGTGTCCATTTTTAAGGATCTGTTCAGCTGTCTGTGTAGTTTTTCACACGTACACATGGGTGATAGACCCACTTTGAGTCTTCGTGAAAGATTGTCTACTCTGCTGTTTACCGTTCAGAGACGGAACATGATTACCTGTTTTGCACTATGAAAATAGTTGTCAGTGTCTCTGTAGTGGGCTTTCTTCTTAACGACCAAGATGTTGGTCCTCTTTTCATTGAAGTTTATAGATTGATTCGTATGCACGTGTGTTGTCCCCTAATTTGACAACGTGTTTGCTCACACGTTTCTTGTTATGCCACAATATATCAGTTTCCACCACAATAATACTCTTCTGTTGGTATTCAATGCGTTTAGTGTGTGTGTTTTTTTCTTTTTCAATACCAGTTGTTTGTCACCGCTGAGGGCTTGCGGAATTGAAGATTCATCACTGTGGAATACAAAATGTTGCCATTGACATTGTGCTGATGCTGTAATGTTTAGGGCCTGCAATTAGTCTGAATAGTTTGAGGAAAATATCCCAGTAAGTGTGCACGTGGATTAAGGTCTGTGATCTGCTCAGACCTTAATCTGTGTCGGACGATTCCATTAGGTTGATGACTGCTCCCGGTTGCATAAAATTCAATCCACCCTTTCTCAAATAGTCCTCTTCCTCTTTCAACACATGGTCCTCACATGTTTTCCAGTCACTTGTATCAATATTTAATAGCTGTCAGGATCTCCAATAAGGCCTTACAAAGGCGATATTAGTTAACAATAGTCTAGTAGGGTGACACCAGAAGGGGAGACACCGAGTACTATTAATTGCCTCACTAGGAGACACATTTGTGTCAGACCAGAGGTAAACGAGTACAGCTGAGCGAGGGCTTTCCCCAAGCTTGTCCTTACGAGTAACCGTGAAGTGCCAGGTTACTCGAACTCACAAGCCAGCGTGCTGGCAAGACCATGCACGCAAGAATAATTACTGCACTGAGGAGAGTGTCCGTGCTTGTCCACGCAATGTGTAGCGTGGGGACAGACTGACTGGAGACGGTAGAGAGAGCAGACGTATCCTTGACCAACGCTATAGTTTTCTAGGCAATAGGCAAACATAGGGCTGTTCATTTAGATTGTGAAATACTAGCATCATCTATCATCACGTTAATGCATTCATGTTGTATATGATGATGAAGTACAACGCTCGGAGAGCCATTCAAATGTCGGCTCTGAATAAATTGCATTCCTTTCGCAAATGTCACGAGTTGTTATTTCGTGCGGTGCGAAAGTAGGGGAGTCTTGAGAATCGGCAGCGCACAAGTCGCTGACAGGCAAGACCCCGAATTGGTGTCAGAATATGTGAACCAACGCCAATAATACAGTGAATGAGGCAACACCCCGAATTGGTGTCAGAACACAGTGAACCAACGCCAGCAGAACAATTGCTGTCGGATAACAGTGAAGCAACGCTTCTGAGCAGGCATTTGTTGTAATAATTAATCAACAATTAACGCCAGCAGGCAAGTGGTATGATAAACCACTGAACGAACGCTAGCTATCGATTGATATTACAAAGGTCTGAACCAACATCAGTTCATTGCACGATTCAAAATCATTGCTTTGTGATATATTTCAAAGTAATGCAAATTTGTTTCTATACATGCCATAATTAAATTTGTTTTGTTGTGGTAAACTTTACGATCAGCAATTTGTGAAATGTCAACCACAATTGAAGCAAATTAAATCGCTAAAGTGTGAAATTCTACAAATATTAATTTAGAAAGTGGATGATTATATTAAAAGCAATTGAAATGTATAAAATCATCTGTGAACATTACCATCGTAATCACCGTGTACATTTCATTGCATGTGATACAGCCATCAATGTCACCATTCTACGAAGTCAGTAAATAGATTAGCGACGAACTGCAGCCTAGAACGAAGTTACGCCAGAGTCAAGCAACGAAGACAAGACGACATCGACGGCCATACGACTAATCATCTCACTTATCATCTAACAATCATTCAGACGATCATATCATTCATCCATTAATACCATTTATCACTATTTATCACATTTTCATTCATCATTCGCATGAAATATGGGATTGTATTGATAACTTAATGGAATATAAATTATTGATGAAATACTATGAAATACGAGCTTGTATTGACAACTTAAGCGTGTATCTAATTTTTGCTGCTCTACTAACCAGAAGCAGCCCTTGTGTGATCAAGTCAAACCAGTGTGTAAGTGTGAAAGATAGCGGTGGAACATCCCTGTACCGTACTTTCCAAAGAATTAGATGAGTATATTTTCCGAATATTTTGGTATGCTCTAACTTAATCATGCATCTTCTTTTTCAGTAAAGATGTACACTTACTAACACATTATTATAAACTATTGTATGAATATTATTGTATTATTTTGAACTAACATTACGCCACACAATGGCGTCACTAAATGAATGTATCCAGGCGGGCATCGCAATGGGCCACACTGGAGATAAGCTAGAAAAATGGGTGGACCAAAAGTATAAAGAAGAAATTGCTCTACAGAAAGAAGAAACAGAAAGAAAAGCTGCTCTGGACAGAGATGAAAGAGCATTAGAAAGGCAACATCAAAAAGAAATGAAAGGGATTGAGGAGGCTACCAAACAGAAACAATTAGAGTTAGAACAAGTTAACAAACAAAAACAATTAGATTTGGACCAGAAGAAATTAGAGTTAGACCAGAAAAATTAGTCGGACCAAATTATCAAACAAAAACAGTTAGACTTAGAACATGCTAACAAACAAATCAAATCAAATCAAATAAACTTTATTAGGGTCACAAATTGGGCGCGCAGGCCCGTCTTACATTCGGCCCTTTCAATCACTCGTCTTTCGTTCATCAAGAGCATTATACATTTACATAGGAAGAAAAATAAACATTGTGAAATGAATGTTGTAAACATAAACAAGGCTAATTACCATGTTATGAAGCCCATCTCTCACCTATCCATACATCACCCCACCCACACAACCCCACTTACCCACACATACGCGCACCAAGGGACACATAAACACCCCCACCTACCCACACACACGCACACCAAGGACACATACATACCCCACCAACCGACCCATCCCCCTCCCGCACATCCCCCACCCACACACACTGCCCTCACCTGATCCCCCAACCAAAACACACTCGCCACCCACAAACATTCCCCCACCAACCCACACATCCCACGCCCATCCACATCTTAACCCACACATCCTCTCCCCACCCACACCTCAAACCACCCATCCCTTAGCCACATCTCCATCGACAACATATTCCCCACCCATGCACACAATCCCCCACCAACCCACACATCGCACATTCACTCACACATCCCCAAACCATACACACACATCCCCACCAACTGACATGTCCCTACCCCCCCCCCCCCCACCCACACACACCTCCCTAACCACCCATACATCCCCAATCAACACACACACACCCCCCACCACCCACACATACAACTTCCACCCACCCACACATGCCTTAACCTAAACCCCCACCACGCAATACCCCACCCGCACATCACATACACCCCCTACCACGCACTATTCCCAACCCACGCACCACACACACACATATCCCTCACCAACACATCCCCACTTACACACCACACACATATCCCCCACCCAGATACCACACAATATTCCCACCCACACAGATACCCATTACCCATCCACCCCACATACCCCCACTCACACACCACAAAAATCCCCCACCCACACACACATACCTCACTCACACAATATCCCCAACCAACACACCACACACCTCTCCCCACCCACACACGCATTCCCTACCCATCCACCAAACACACTCACTCACGCATACATCCTCCACTACGCGCTCACACCCCCCCACCCACCCACCCCCAACCAAACATCTCTCGATCACAATACCCCTACCCACACACATCCTCCACCCACTCACACATCCCACCCCGACACATACAACTACCTTACCCACCTACACATCCCTAAGCCACTCACACACCCCCACCCACACATTCCCCATCCACACACACATCTCCCACCCACACACCCCCGCATACTTCAACCAACCACCACAATCCCCTACTCACCCACACATATACCCCACCCATACGCACATTCCCCGCACCCATCACACACATCCCCCACACCACACACTATCCTCCACCCATACCACCACAAACATACCCTCCACCCACACATCATTCACACATCCCCCACCAACACACCGCACACATATCTCAAACCCACACACCATACACTTCTCCCCACCCGCCCTTGCATCCCCAATCCACCCAACACAATCCCCTATCCACACAACCCCGCCTCCCCACATACTTCCTCAAACCATCCACACATCTCCACCCACATAAACACACATCCCCCGCATCCGTCCCATACACATATCCTCCACCCATACACACATCCCCCACACCCATTCCAACACCCCTACTTTCACCCCCACACATCCATCCACACATCCCACCAACACCCACAAATACCACTACCCACCAAAACCCACACACCCCAACCCATCCAAACGCATACCCCCACCCACGCACCCCCACCCACACTTATCCCCACACTCACACACATCCTCCACATACAGTCACACTTCCTCACATCTAGACACATACAAAATGTCTCACGTTAGTATTGAAACTAGTATGAAAAAACTCCCACACTTTACTCACACACATACACTGACACTTGTCATGAGCAGTCTCATAAAAGTGTTAAACATGGAGAAAAATGTGTACATAAAATGTATGTGACGTAAAAATAGTGATGCTCTCTCTCTCTCTCTCTCTCTCTCTCTCTCTCTCTCTCTCTCTCTCTCTCTCTCTCTCTCACACACACACACACACACACACATTCACTCTCCCGCTCATTCTTTCACTCTCACGCTCACTCGTTCTGTCTCTCATTCACACTCACTGACTCTCTCACTCAAACTACAGTAATGAACATGAGTTTATATTATGCATGATAAAATCAATTGGTATTTAACTGATAATATGACAGATAAGAATACACAAACATATGGATTCGCGTGTTACATAACATGCGTGTTACATGACATGCATCTGCTCAGCTCTCTCTCTCTCTCTCTCTCTCTCTCTCTCTCTCTCTCTCTCTCTCTCTTTCTCTCTCTCTCTCTCTCTCTGTATTCTTTCATATACACACACTCACACGCATGCGCGCGCTCACACACACACACTAACACATCAACTCTCCCACTGTCTCACTCTCTAAACAAGAGGAAGCCACCAAACAAAAGCAGATACAATTAGATTCAGAAACTAGACTAAAGATGAAGGAAATGGAGGTAGATTCTAACATACAAATAGCCTCTAGCAAACAAAAGAGCCAAGAAGAACAGAACAAATTTAGTAAGTACAAGGGCCTTATCAAACCATACAGTGTAGGTGATTCTATCAGCGCATGGACTGAAAACATAGAGTTGCAGCTAAAAACACAGAAAATACCTTTAGAGGATTGGGTAATGATTTACATGAGGAACCTGAGTGGGGAGCCTTTAAAAGTAATAGAATCCATACCTACAGAGCTTAGAAACAATTATCAATACATACACGATAGGATAATGCAACATTTTCTTTTGGACGCTACTGGTTACCAAATTCAATTCTCACAGATTAGGCCAAAATCAACTGAAACCTTTTTAGACTACATCTCTAACGTGCAAAGCACATTTAAAAAGTGGACTAGAGCGGCTAAAGTAGGTAACAGCTATGAAAAACTAGAAGAGCTGATGGTAATGGACAAAGTCGTTTCTACTGTTCCTACCCCTTTTGCAAAGTTCTTACAACAGTCAGACATTGAGTCCATTCAACAATTAGAGAAACGGGAGTCAGCTTATTTTTCATCTAATCGGGACATATTTAAAACTACATCACATGACACAGAAATTAAAGCCTTTGCAAATAAAGTCCCTGATAGATCCTACAATCAGAAAGATTACCGTAAGAAGGACAAACCATATCAGAAACCACCTCGATGTAATTATTGCAATCTTTTTCATCCGGAGTATTCGATGTGTGATAAGAACCCCACATATCCATCACACCTAGAAGCAGTGTTAAAGAAGCAAGAAAGCAGAAGATCATCCTTTAAACGTGCTGTAAAATGTTATTTTTGTTCAAGTTATGGCCACTATAGCAATAGGTGTCTTGGGAGACAGAGAATGAAGGCAAACAATGCAGCACTCATCGATACATCATCAGACGATGAGAGTGACATTGATCCAGAACTTGTGAATGTATTGCCAACGAATGAATGTCAGAGTGTATCATTAGCAACCGATATTTTAGACTTTAAGAAATGTAAAGTATGCCATCAGTTTCATGCGGATGGGAGATTAAAATGTGGACACGTAATATCATGTTCAAATGAAGAAGCTAACGCAGCATGTGCCTCCAGAGGTAAACTTAAGTTCTACGATGCACTGGTCAATGGGCAACCATGCCAATGCTTAGTTGATAGCGGGAGCACTATACTGGGGTTAAGGAGAGAACTTGCTAGACCAGAAGATTATACGGGTGAATTTGTCAAATGCCGTACTTTCTCTGGAACCATCGAGAAATATCCACTGGCAAAAGCGCATATCAATACCCCGTTCCTTACCGGCACATTTACGTGCGCTATCCTCCAAGATCCATGTACGGATCTTATTTTGGGGTGCCTAGATGCATTGAAAGAATGTACAGACGACAACATAAAAACCTGGAAAGAGACACACATGGCCAACTCTGTAACTAAGTCAGATACAGAAACAAATTATACTGACTTACAAAATGAAACGCTACAGCTATTAACACCAAGTGGTGCAGATACGAACACTACTCGACAAAAGTTGATCGAGGCACAAAGCACCGACCAAACAATCACACCGTATTTTAACTTGTTGTGTGAGCGAAAGAAAGTTTCTAAAAATTCTTCCTGGTACTTTAAAAAGGTTAACGGAATTCTCATGCGTTATTATACATATAATAACCATGAAATTCAGCAGACGGTGTTACCTATAACATACCGACAAAATGTGCTAAAAAGCGCACATGAACCACCGTTTGCTGAACATTTGGGCTATCATAAAACGCGAGCCAGAATTCTATCACAATTTTACTGGCCGAAATTCTGTTCGGACATAAAATCTTTCTGTCGCTCTTGTACTGTTTGTCAACATCGTGTACGAAAGAAAAATCATGTAAAGGCCGAAGTGCAACGGTCAGTAATAGCATCTAGACCACTTGATAGTATAGCGGTCGATATTGCTGGACCCCTAATGCAGGTGTCGAGTAATGGAAACCACAACTATCCAAATAAGGGTGCGAAAACGATTCACCTTAAACCAAACCAGAAGGTTGTGATTCGACTACCTGAGAAACATAATATGTCACTAACATCTTGGCAAGAGCCTCTCATCGTTGAACATAGAATATCAGATGGCGATCATGAAATATCGATAAAAGGACACTTAGAGATATTTCATATCAACATACTGAAACCATACTCTTTACGACAAGAACAACAGACAGACAAACAAATTGCACCAACACCAAGCAATGAGACGACAGACATACACAACACAACTTCACTAGATAGGGCGACACACGACAGCGACAACGCAAATACATATAGGCAGAGAACAGCACACACAGCTAGCACCACAACAATATTGTACGAGACACACGAGGACAAGATGAAATTACCACTTCCTACGGTAGATTCAACTGCGACCAGTATTTCGACTGATATAAATAACATATGCAGTCATACGGAAGACAGGACAAAACACTTACTGAAACGTCGACAAGTCTTCGACAGGTTGCGATTGTTTGGGCTCACAGCGAAGCCGTCCAAAGTAGAGTTGGGCATGGAACAAATTGACTTCCTGGGTCATACCATCTGCAGGGGCCAATTGAAAACTGATGACAGAATCGTCACTAAGATTCTGAATTTAACAATGCCAACGACCAAGAAACAGGTCCGAAGTTTACTGGGTCTAGTAAACTACTATAGTAAATTCATTCCAAACCTGGAGGAAATCACCAGTGTTTTTTCTAACATCTTAAAAGCTTCGGCTAAGTTATCTGTAAAATATGCAGGATTAATTAGTGCTTTATCAAAATTGAAACATCTTTTCAGGTTTTTTCCACCTATCCTTCGTATGCCTAAACCAAAACTCACTTATTTCTTACGCACAGATGCGAGTGCCATATCCATATCTGGATACTAGGACAGTTCTACGACGGGACGTTCCACCCCGTAATGTACGTAAGTCGCAAGATTACTCCTGCTGAAGGCAAGATACTCAGCATCAGAATTGGAGGGCCTCAGTTTGATCTATTGCGTGAGAAAGTTTCATAGATTTTTGGCAGGAGCACAGTTTGTAATCCAATCCGATAACTCTCCAATGTCTGTGATGCAATCTAGACATCCTACCAACAATAGAATTTACAGGTGGGCTTTAATACTCCAAAATTACAATTTTACCATCCAGCACTTAAAAGGGAGATTTAATACGATTGCAGACATTCTGAGTCATCCATCATCCATTCAAATACCTGAGTTGCAGGAAGGGATCGACCATACACCACCATAAACAGTGACACTGTAATAGTAGATAACTCAGTGCCGTATGTGGTGATTAAGACATGTCGTAAGTGCGTTATCATCGCCAGATATATAACCTGTGTGAATATAACAGTGCTATGAGAAGTGTAACAAACAGACGCAGAATATAGTGGACCAACGCCAAGACCCCGAATGGCAGAATTAACATGCGCTGACACACACATAAGCTAGAATAACATTCAGGTGTTAACTATGAACCTACATAAGATAGTAGGCAACTATATTTATACACTATCCTTGAAGGATAGCACAAGAGACTTTGCCGGAATGAACTATGTTAGAATAGTCTACAAAGAGTATTGCTCCATCTTCACAACGCAGAGGAGGACATCGATTTAGTGTAATTAGATATAGAAATGTAACTGTGATATATGTATATTATTATTTTATGAACAGTACCTATAACTTCATTTTTCTATTAATTATGCAATTGCAAATTGTTTAAATGCATATATAACTTGATTTTCTTATTTGTTAGTTATAAATCACCATCATTTAATTAATAACCCATTTATTAGAAAATCATTTATAGAAATACAATTGTTAGATATTATATTAGTTTATTACCATATAATTATAATCATTTATACATCCATTTATCTAAAATATCATTTCCAAACTAACCCAACCATTTAGGAATTAATATCATCTTTTTCATAAATAACACTTTAAGGTAATTAACCCATGTTTCTTAAATGAAAGTAGTATTAGATTATTTCCCTTTAGGGTAATTTAGGTCAGCACACCAAATTATTAGTAAGTTACTATGACAGGATCGGTAACAAACCATCCTCATAACTATGTATATTATGTACAGACATGACGCGTGCAAACAAATCGCACAGTCATTTGGCGTGATTACTGTTAAAATTCAGCCAATCGTTTATTGTATATATATATATAATGTTTATGTATTTGATGCTATGAAACATATTTTAATGACGAGATAATATTTGAGTGAAAGAAGGTATGAAAGTGAATGAAAGATGTATGCAAGAAGAATAAATGCGAGGAGAGAATGAAAAAAAACTTAGTAAACATTGAGAAAAAGAGAGCGAGAAAGAGAGACAGCGGGAAAAATTTTTTTCCCCACCGCTGCAAACGTCTTATTTGACTTGTCTGTGTCATCTGTGTATCCAATGTGTTGTCGAGTTTTTTATGTGTGTTACAGCCACACTTTAGTAGAGTATATATAGGGAATGTACTTTGAGCTTCAGAAAGCGGAATTGTGGTCACAAATAATAATAATAACGAACGTTTGTAACCACAATAAACCGATTTGCGGCGCTCGAAGGAACACACACATTAGTACACTAACGCATACACATGTTAGAGAGTTAAGTACATTGTAGTATTAGAAAACACGCAAACAAACAGGCAAACGAACACATAAAAGTTGCACACACCATCCATTTGAAAGAACAACAACTGTAAATTCAGGGGACACAATAACTTATTAGAAACCTAAATGTAACAGTGAATATAGCTTTTCACATGCGGAAGCGAGAAGGTGAACAGTAGAGCTGTGTGTATAGAGTTGGAGGGGATATTAATGGGAGCATGAACACTGTGTGCTCATGTGTTGTACTCAGAATAGAGTCAACTTGTGTGTGGGTTGTCATTTCGGGCAATTGGAGGAACAGGTCAAGACGGAAGTCAATAGGTGAAAGTCAAAAGACATAGGGTCAAACGACAGAAGCCAGGACATAAGTCATAAGACAACGGTTTCCGGTTCACTACCAATCCCAAAGATATCTATAGAACCAACTATACTGATACATGGGCTACTGAATTAGCCAAGTGAAAAGATAAAACACTGTGAATGAAGGTAGAAGACAGTCGTTCTATCCCCAAACTAGAAAGTTATAACTTATTGGAGATCTGACAAAATTGGAGCAACCAATTTTTTTTGTGACCAAGAAGTGTTACAAACATAAGAAAAAGGAAAGTAACACTTCCCAGAGACGAGGGGACCCTGTCAGGATCTCCAATAAGGCCTTACAAAGGCGATATTAGTTAACAATAGTCTAGTAGGGTGACACCAGACAGGAGAGACACCGAGTACTATTAATAGCCTCACTAGGAGACACATTTGTGTCAGACCAGAGGTAAACGAGTACAGCTGAGCGAGGGCTTTCCCCAAGCTTGTCCTTACGAGTAACCGTGAAGTGCCAGGTTACTCGAACTCACAAGCCAGCGTGCTGGCAAGACCATGCACGCAATAATAGCTACTGCACGGAGGAGAGTGTCCGTGCTTGTCCACGCAATGTGTAGCGTGTGGACAGACTGACTGGAGACGGTAGAGAGAGCAGACGTATCCTTGACCAACGCTATAGTTTTCTAGGCAATAGGCAAACATAGGACTGTTCATTTAGATTGTGAAATACTAGCATCATCTATCATCACGTTAATGCATTCATGTTGTATATGATGATGAAGTACAACGCTCGTAGAGCCATTCAAATGTCGGCTCTGAATAAATTGCATTCCTTTCGCAAATGTCACGAGTTGTTATTTCGTGCGGTGCGAAAGTAGGGGAGTCTTGAGAATCGGCAGCGCACAAGTCGCTGACAATAGCGCAGACTTAGTTAGTATCTTGTCGTCAGACGATTTGAATGTAGTATTGGCAGCTGCCACCTGTCCTTTAATTTTAGCCCACACAAGTCCTATAGGGATTAAATGAGAATGATACTGCGGAAGTCTCAAGCACCTATGGCCATGCTCTTCTATCAACTTGTCAATTTGATATTTCTTGCTTTTTTGCGCCTGTTTTACAAGGGATAACAACTGTAGCTTGAAATATGTTTCTGGAAATGGTATATTTTCCCTTTGGAGCCATATCTTTATTACTTCTTTTGTGCTCGATGCCGTAGATATTTTGTCTTCTTGGGCAACAACATTGTGATATGATGCAATGTCCATGATTAGACAAGACGGTCTATCAAGGGATGGAAGTACTGTATTCTCGAGCCAATCTCTAAATACATTACCATTCATCTCATTATGATAATCCCTATTGTCTATGTGCTTTGATACGAACACGAGTCCAGTATTCTGTAGTAAGCCATTATGAGTACTACCAGCATGGGATATGACCAAACGCTGTCCTTTACTACTGGGCACATATCGCTTTATCTTTCCATCCACTGATTGCCATTCTTTTTCACTTGTGTGGTGCGCATTGATCTACGTCTCATGCAAATACACTATGTCATAATTTTCTTTGCGAATTTCCCTTATTTCACGTAGGTATCTGCTTCTCATGGCTCCTAGATGCGGTTGCTCGCAAAGGATATTTCTACTTCCCTTGTACTTTCTAAAAGTGAAGCCTAATGTCCTTATAATTTTCCACAAAGTTGTTTTTCTTCATTTTCTAAAATGCGGCTTTTCTTGCCGTATTCTGCTCTTAATCTCTGTTGTGCATCTTCCATCTGATGTTATACATTCCCCTGGGTATTTAAAATTATCCACTTGGTTGAGAATTTTCCCTTCTATTTCCATTTCACATTTTGGTGTCACCTGTTTATTTGATATCACCAATGTTACTGTTTTGTTGCTATTCAAGGTGATTCCTTGCTTGGCACTCTCTGTTACTACAATGTCCGACAATTGTAGATCATTTGCACTATCCGCCACCAATACTGTGTCATCTGCATAGCGTATATTGTTTGTATTATATCTCCGATTAGTATTCCTGTCTTCTATTTGATCTCTCTAATTATTACTTCGCTATAGAGAGAGAAGAGATCCGGTGACAAGACACATCCCTGTCGTGCTCCTAGCTTGTTTTTGTGTATAATTGCTCTCTGCTAAGATGTTTATGTCTTAAATTATGCACGCCGCCCAAACAACCAACATAGCAGATCAACGGGAACCAGAATCAATATCAACGGAAATGATCGCATCAACGATGGTGTTCCACGTCAATTAAAACTTTATTAATGGTAATCGGTCGCACAGGCTAATCTATGACCGTTCTCATGTTGCTGGGAGGGCCGGTCAAAATATAATAAATAATTATTTGAAAATATTCTATGTTAGCTGCCGAGTTCGATTCCATTATATTCTTCAATTAATGCCGAATAACTATCATACTGTCCATCGCTCTGTAATTACCTTACGGTCCTGATCCTTAGACAATATAACTTACGCTGCTCTGTGTGTGGGCTGACTCCATGACTTCCAGCTGACATTCAACCGGCACGTTATGACGCAATACACTTTTCTCATTTTCTCTGCGTTAAACGTCCCTCTGCTAATTGTCCTCCTTAATACTGACTGTGCCTTTGTTTTCTCTTCTTGCTGTAGTATCATGTCCATAACGCCTTTCAGTTAGATATTGGTGTTGATGTCTCGGTGTTATCATTCAGTCAGTCTGTCCCCATGATGTTTAAGCTTCCCTCACTATGGTGACGTAGTCCGCTGTGACGTCATGTAGCAACTTGTGTATTCATGCGCTTCTCGGTTAACTCTCCTCATTCCGTTAGCCACAATTTTCTTATCTAATTCTAAATAATTGACTCTTGCCCCCGACTCTGCATGGCACTCTCCTTAATTCTAATTTCAATGGCTGCTTCTTGGTTCCAGTAAACAGTCTTTATTATTCTGAGATCTTCGCCATCAATGTTAATATTTTCCAACATTTTTAAAATACGCTATCCTTTTTTAATCACCAGTTTACTAGAGCCAGTGTGTATGTGGTGTCAATTTATAAAATATATTGTGCCATTCAAATGACCAGTTTACCATTATTGTAATACAGTATATGGTGTTAAATAAATAACAAATATACTATGCCAGTCAAATCGCTAGTTTACTAGAGCTAGCACGGCACATGGTATTAACTTATAAAATATGCTATGCCAGTCACATCACATATTTACCAAAGCGAGCACTGTTGTTTTAGCTTTTTTAATATCATCATTTGCCCTGCCAGTTGCCGTAGGCAATAGTATCTTTCCACAGACCTCGAACTTGGTGTTCTGGATTAACTCTGCTGATGATATTCCCCCACGCCATCGTCTCAGTCCACCCAGCATTTTTTCTTGTAATCTTTTTTTTTTTTTTTTAATGTCATTTACGGGACATTGCAGTTAACACCAGTATGTTTCAGCTGCTGTTGATATCTTGGCAAGTTTACGTTCAGTAGTTTGCCATTGTTTTCTGAACGACCGGCTCACATATCTCCGTAAGTATCCAACGCGACGCGATCCGCTGCCGAATCTCGTGCAGCTGTGTTTCGTACTAGAGTACACGGGATTACGTACAATGTCCTTAACCCCCTACTCCAGGGTCTCTTAATCTGCCTCTGCCTCTATTCCCATCGATCTTTCCAGTTGTCACGATGTTCTCCAATTCGCCTCTTCTCATCACATGACCAAAGAATGCTGTTTGTTTCTGTTATCGTATACTATGAAAATGATCACTTTATTTTGGTTTCGTGGACTATAAAAAGACCGTTGAAAACATTGAAAAGAAAACTACTGAGACAGTGGCCGCTGCTGTATTAGTTTAAAGTTATTTGCATGTCTTTTACAGTCAACCCCAACTCTTGTAGTTGTTTGTGATTTACTAGTCAAGTTTACGTTCAGTTGTTTAAGCACAAAAGCTACAAACAATATGTTGCGCGATTTATTGCCTGGCATATTTCGCTGCCGAAATGCAAATCTGTAGAGTCAGGTTTGCATTTCGGCAGCGAAATATGCCAGGCAATAAATCGCGCAACATATTGTGTGTGTGACTTCTGTGTTTAAATTAACTATGGGAATAAGTTGGTTTGAAATACATTAGTTTTCCATTGATTTCTGAAAGACCGACGCTCATACAATTATATTAAAACCAGCGCAAGATGATCAGATTCAAAATGGCTTGCAGCTGTTTTGAGCACGGAATACGGAATTACGAATCGCGTTCGTAACTCCATCGTCACAGAGCAAGCAGCAGGAACAGTTACATGACAGACAGATATGTTTTAGTTTAGTTGAGTCGACGGATCAACATCACGGCACACGGGTGTAACCCATAAGTTACATGACAGACATATATGTTTTAGTTTAGTTGAGTCGACGGATCAACATCACGGCATACGCGTGTAACCCATAAGTTACATGACAGGCAGATATGTTTTAGTTTAGTTTAGTCGACGGATCAACATCACGGCACACGGGTGTAACCCATAAGTTACATGACAGACAGATATGTTTTAGTTTAGTTTAGTCGACGGATCATCACGGGTGTAACCCATAAGTTACATGACAGACAGATATGTTTTAGTTTAGTTTAGTCGACGGATCAACATCATGGCACAAGGGTGTAACCCATAAGTGCTCCGTCCTACTCCAAACGCAAGCCTGAGTCTGGAGAATCTCAGCTCAGTGCACGAACTCAGTAGCACCGGCGAGGATCCTGAAATACTTTGGGTAGATTTTTAACTCGAAATTTTGGCAGCTCCGTTAGTCTACTATTTGTCGATTTCCAACTGCCAAGGGATTTTTACGTGTGCAACAATACGCACGAACGTCCGATCCCACTACCCCGAGTCCAGGGCAAATTTTGTTACTGGAAGTCCACGTGAAAAACATCCCGGCCCTTACCGGGGCTTGAATCCGGGACCTCCAGCCCTCGAGGCAGACACCATACCCCGAGACCACTCAGCCCCCCTCCCCTTTTACAGACAGATATAAAACTTATCAAGACAATAGCATGTACAGAGAACATAGGAAATAAATCAAGCAACATTTCCGAAAGCAGAAGCAGAAAGAAAACAATATAAAGGCCCCAAATATATCTCATCGACAAGCAGACAGTTGAGCGGGGCTTAAACATCTTGCTTTGTCTCCAAGCAAACAAACATGTTGGTTAGTTATCTGTTGGGGTATCATTCTTGCATTCCGGACAAGTCCATAGGTGCTTAGATTCCCCCTCCTCCCCAACGTATGCATCAGCGTCCGGCGGCTAATAGTGACAGTCCTATGTTGGTTGACGAGGTCCCTCATTCTCCCGATGTGCCTCTCTTGTCTGGCCGTACCAATTCTTACTCCCGAGTCTCATTCTGGGCAAGCACGTGGATTCACGGACGTCAACATCCTCCGCTCTCGACATCTCGCTGAGGGGATGCAGAGCCCGCAAGGTTATCAGCTTGTTCGTTTCCCTCAACTCTATTTCATTGTAGAAAATATTCAACGGGAAATGAGATGTATAATTGGAGGCAATTGTTGACAGCTGATGGATCGCTCAACCGAGACATGTAGGGAGATGCAGAGAGTTTGCGTGGCATGTCGCCAAAGGAGGGGGAGTGGCAGATTGGCTTTGTGTGGAAATTAATGGGTAGATAGGGAAGACGGAGGAAGATGTACCAGGAATGTTTGAACAGATGGGCAAGAAATAATAATATAAGGAATGGAAAGTTGGTTACAATATCACATGATGGAGATGTATGCAAGGACATGGTTGTCATTACCTGCATCAGAAGAAGAAGAAGAAGAAAAAAAAAAAGAAGAATAAGGAGGAGAAAAGAAGAAGCGGAGGAGTAGGAGGAAGAGGAGGAAGCAAGGTAATAATAATATTAAGACTATGAACAAAAGAAGGGATAGGAAGAGGAGGAGACGGTCGAGAAGGAAGAAGAAGCGAAGGAAGAAGAAGAAGAAGAAGAAGAAGAAGAAGAAGAAGAAGAAGAAGAAGAAGAAGAAGAAGAAGAAGAAGAAGAAGAAGAAGAAGAAGAAGAAGAAGAAGAAGAAGAAGAAGAAGAAGAAGAAAAAGAAGCAAAAGAAGAAGAAGAAGCAAAAGAAGAAGAAGAAGGAGAAAGAGCAGCAGAAGGAGAAGAAGAAGAAGGAGAAGAAGAAGAAGAAGAAGAAGAAGAAGAAGAAGAAGAAGAAGAAGAAGAAGAAGAAGAAGAAGAAGAAGAAGAAGAAGAAGAAGAAGAGGGGAAGGAGGAGGAGAAGAAGAAGACGATTAACAACAACAGCAGCAGCGAGAAAAATAAGAGGAATCAAAATAATTCATATCTCATTCGGTTTTCCCAAGAAAGATAACAACCCGACATAAAACCACACTAAGCAATAATAATACTGTAATTATGTTTAAACAATAATTTACCATAATCTGGAATGCATAGAGTTGCCAGGCATCATAGTTTTCAGGGGCAGTCCTTGTGTGTGTTTTTTTTTTTTTTTTAAATGATGGAATCATCCAAAAAAAAAAAAAAAAACGAAAAATAGAATCAGTAAGCTTTACTACAACACGACCACAAGTGACAAAATTGACGTTGCGGTCAGAGCTTTCGTGAGTAAACGAATAACAAACACATACAGCGGTACAACAACATGAAAAAAAAATACATTAAAAATATTTGTTTCCTTGTCGTGGACTGGACACATGGGTGAGCGAATACCGCGTGTATTGTTTAATGAAATATTTCTTTGGCGTAAAAATATGCTTTCGGGAAACTCATACGCCCCGGTTTTGTTTCCTGTCTATTAAAACATTTAAATGAAAACAGTTTTTTTCCCCCTGGATTTTCAGTTGCTACAATTGTTTTTATATACAACAATAAGAAAGATACAGACGGCTTTCTTTGGTCATGTGATGAGATGTGAGGCACTGGTGAACATTGTGATAACTGGAAAGATTAAGGGGAAGAAAGACAAAGACAGACCCAGAGAAATGATGCTGGATGGATTGAGACGGTGGCATGGAGGAAATATGTCGTCAGCAGAGTTGATCTAGAGCCCCAAAGACCGAGATATGTGGAGAGATATGGTAGCCTTGCCAGATGGCATGGCACTTGATGTTGATGAGAAGATGATGATGATGATGATGATGATGATGATGATGATGATGATGATGATGATGATGATGATGACAACTGTGTAATTCGATTATTTGTGAGGATGGTTGTCATCTGACAGAGTGGCTACAAGTCATTGCTGCCATTCAGGAGACCCGGGTTCGAATCCTCGTTAAAGTGATGGGTTGTTTTTTTTTCTTTTCTTTCTATCAAGGCACATACAAAAAGCTCATACCTTACACAATTTGCAGCGATTGCACTAGCCATGTGGTTTTAATTCCTCATGCTCACGACAGCCCCCCCCCCCCCCATCCCGTCCTCCACCGCAAGGTACTATAGGCAGTAATGACAGTTTTAATGACAGATGTTTTCACATCTCCGAGAGGTCTACAGATGCCGCAGTACCCACCCCCCCCCCCCACCCCCCCCCCCCCCCGCAGAAGCTGCCGGATCAGCAAAGCAATGCTTTAACTGTCCGCCTGTCGGAGCTTCAATCCTAGACCAGCCGCCAACCAAGGCTTAGGGCGTGGTCTGCCCTGCCATGACATTTTGTCTTTAGGTTGCATTTCCTCGCACCAGGATAAGGCTTGTACCCTCCCAATTGCGCTCTTCCGCCCGAAGCCGATGGCACAATGTGGGGTGTCGGGTTTGGTAAGCGCCGCCCAGGGTTCGGCGCTAACAGAAAACAGGTAGTACCGTCTACTGTTATACGGTAGCTCAGTCACATCTGACTAAGACGTGGCACCATTAGTCAGTTAGTTAATTAGTTAATTAGTTAGTTAGTTAATTAGTTAGTTAGTTAATTAGTTAGTTTGTTAATTAGTTAGTTAGTTAATTAGTTAGTTAGTTAATTAGTTAGTTAATTAATTAGATAGTTAGTTAATTAGTTACCAATAGAGGTTATCAGCAGTGGGCAAGACACACTCACTCTACAGATCCACCAGCTAATAGAGCTATGCTGGCGAGAAGGACAAGTCCCACAGGATTTCAAAGATTCAAGCATCATAACACTGTACAAGAACAAGGGCGATCGGTGCGACTGCAACAACTATAACGGTATCTCACTTCTGTGTATTGTTGGAAAAGTATTTGCCAGAATTGTTCTGCGCAGACTTCAAGTCCTAGGAGATCAAGTCTACCCCGAATCACAGTGTGGCTTTCGACAGAACCGGTCTACCATTGATATGATATTCTCATTGCGACAAATGCAAGAAAAATGCCGTGAACAGAATCAACCACTATTTATTGCTTTCATCGACCTCACAAAGGCATTTGATTTGGTCAGTCGTGAGGGTCTGTTCAAGGCACTAAAGAAGATTGGCTGCCCACCAACTCTTCTATCCATTGTAGAATCGTTCCACACAGGCATGAAGGGTATAATAAAGTTTGATGGTGCAACTTCTAAAGAGTTTGAAATCAAGAGTGGAGTTAAGCAAGGTTGTGTACTAGCTCTCACCCTCTTTGGAATATACTTTTCACTTCTACTGAAATATGCCTTTCGTGATCAGGATGGTGGTATATACATTCACTCACGCTCAGATGGCGGCCTCTACAATGCTCAGAGATTGAAGGCAAAGACCAAAATTAGGAGGGTACTGATCAGAGAGTTGCTTTTTGCAGATGATGCAGCAGTTACGACCCACTCTGAGGAAGAATTGCAATGTCTACTGTCTGCATTCTCCAACGCTTGTTCCGAATTTGGTTTAACAATTAGCAAAAAGAAGACACAGATTATGTCACAAGGTGCACATGGGGTACCATCAATCTTTATTGACGACGCCGAAATAGAGATGGTAGACCATTTTACATATCTAGGATCAGTTGTAAATAGCAAATTATCCCTAGATCAGGAAATCAACATCCGGATTGGTAAGGCAGCAACAACAATGAACAGGTTAAGAAAAAGAGTCTGGGAGAACAGGAAGCTTACTGCCAAAACAAAAGTCCTTGTCTATCAAGCCTGTGTCCTTAGTACTCTTCTTTATGGCAGTGAAACCTGGACAACTTACTCACGCCATGAGAAACGTTTAAGCAGCTTTCATATGCGGTGTCTGCGAAGAATTCTTGGTATTAAGTGGCAAGACAAAATCACAAATACTGAAGTATTGGAAAGATCAGGTTGTGTGACGGTTTATTCCATGCTCAGTCTTCGTAGACTTAGATGGATAGGACATCTTAGGAGGATGGATGATGGTAGAATACCAAAGGACATCTTTTTTGGTGAATTGCAGATGGGTAAGAGATCTCAGGGTCGGCCTCTACTACGATACAATGATGTGTGTAAGCGGGACATGATTGATACAGGCATTGATTATGCACATTGGGAGCAAGTCGCCGCTGAACGTGTTGCATGGAGGGCAAACATCAGAAATGGAATAAAGGCAAAGGAGAAAATTATTGCAGATAAGTCACACACGGAGCGTATGAGACGCAAGATGGTGCATGATGGTGGAAATGACCATGTGTTCACATGCACCCACTGTGAACGGACATTTACAGGCAAATTGGCCTTATTAGTCACATTCGCTACCGCCATAGGTAAAAGTTATTATGCCTTTTTAAAGAACAAACTATCGTCTGTCAAGACGGCAAGGTGGAAATGTGTGTAGTTAGTTAATTAGTTAGTTAATTAGTCAGTTAGTTAATTAGTTAGTTAGTTAATTAATTAGTGAATTAATTAATTAATTAATTAATTAATTAGCTAGTTAATTAGTTAGCTAGTTAATTAGTTATATAGTTAGTTAGGTAATTAGTTAGTTAGTTAATTAGTTAGTTAATTAGTTAGTTATTTAGTTAATTAGTTAGTTAGATAGTTAATTAGTTAATTAATTTGTTAGTCAATTAGTTAGTTAGTTAATTAAATAGTTAGTTAGCGAATTAGTTAGTTAGTTAATTAGATAGTTGCTTAATTAGTTAGTTAGTTGATTAGTTAACTTCTTAGTTTGTTAATTAGTTAGTCAGTTAATTAGTTAGTTAATTAGTTAGCTACTTAGTTAGTTAATTAGTTAGTTAGTTAATCAGTTAGTTAAGTAGTTAGTTAATTAATTAGTGAATTAATTAATTAATTAATTAGCTTGTTAATTAGTCAGCTAGTTAATTAGTCAGCTAGTTAATTAGTTACATAGTTAGTTAGGTAATTAGTTAGTTAGTTAGTTAGTTAGTTAGTTAATTAATTAGTTAGTTAATTAGTTAGTTATTTATTTAATTAATTGGTTAGGCAATTAATTTGTTAATTAATGTGTTAGTTAATTAGTTAGTTAGTTAAATAGATAGTTAGCGAATTATTTAGTTAGTTAATTAGATAGTTGCTTAATTAGTTAGTTAGTTGATTAGTTAGCTTCTTAGTTTGTTAAATAGTTAGTCAGTTAATTAGTTAGTTAATTAGTTAGCTACTTAGTTAGTTAATTAGTTAGTTAGTTAATCAGTTAGTTAAGTAGTTAGTTAATTAATTAGTGAATTAATTAATTAATTAATTAGCTAATTAATTAGTCAGCTAGTTAATTAGTTAGATAGTTAGTTAGGTAATTAGTTAGTTAGTTAATTCGTTAGTTAGTTAGTTAATTAATTAGTTAGTTAATTAGTTAGTTATTTATTTAATTAATTGGTTAGGTAGTTAATTTGTTAATTAATGTGTTAGTTAATTAGTTAGTTAGTTAATTAAATAGATAGTTAGCGAATTAGTTAGTTAGTTAATTAGATAGTTGCTTAATTAGTTAGTTAGTAGATTAGTTAGCTTCTTAGTTAGATAATTAGTTAGTTAGTTAATTAGATAGTTGCTTAATTAATTAGTTAGTTGATTAGTTATTTAGCTTCTTAGTTAGTTAGTTAATTAGTTAGTTAAGTAGTTAGTTAATTAATTAGTTAGTTAGTTAATTAGTTAGTTGGGTAATTCATTAGGTAGTTAGTTAATTAGTTAGTTAGTTAGATAATTAAATAGTTACTTAATTAGTTAATGAGTTACTTAGTTTGTTAATTAGTTAGGCAGTTTGTTAGTTACATAGTTAATTAGTTAGTTAGTTAATTAGTTAGGTAGTTAGTTAATTTAGTTATTTAGTTACTTAGTTACTTAGTTATTTAGGTAGTTAGTTACTTACTTAGTTAATTGGTTAGTTAGTTAGTTAGTCATTTACTTAGTTAGTTAGTTAGTTAGTCAGTTAGTTAGTTAGTTAGTTAGGTAGGTAGCTAGTTAGTTAGTTAGTTAGTTAGTTAGTTAGTTAGGTACTTAGTTAGTTAGTTAGTTAGTTAGTTAGTTAGTTAGTTAGTTAGTTGAGTATACTTCCGGTCAAGATGGCGACGGACGGTTGTTTGGTTTATGTGACCGTTACCTTTTTCGCGTAGGAGATGGGTATTTTCATCTCATATGCGTAATTTGTGTGTCAGGATGTAAAACCAGGAGTTTCTTCTCAAGATCTGCGCCGATGCTTCGGAGTTTCGTGCATTGAGCGAAGCAATCCTTGAATGAATTTTCGCAGCGTGTGTGGTTCTGTGGTGTTCGGTCTTTTCAACATGGCGGAACAATTTGTGTGTTCCTTGCGGAAGGCAGTCAACAAAACTAGGCGACGGGGCCAACGCGGTGGCCACAAGCGACGCAAGGGGGAGAGGTCAGACGTTTTAGACTTAAATGTGACCGTTTGGGCCTCAGGTATACTCGCTTCCTATATTGGAACTGCGCCAACGTAAAACAATGTGGCCCTATTCTTGAAAACCTGGTTTACAGGAACGACATTGTAGCACTCCAGGAGACGAGACTGGGTGATCAGCTACTCAAAATGGCCGGCTTCAAATGTTTCTACAACAGGCGACATCAGGGAATGGCGATTCTCATCCACGACAGTATGGTTGCTTCAGAGCTAGACATGTCCAGCTGGGACAATGACGACATACAAATACAGGCGGTCAGAGTTCAATCCGGTCTACCATTCGTGTTGGTTAATGTTTATGCCCATAACGCGAGTGTGGATTCTCAGAAGTGGCAGTGCTTAAGTGACATATTAGTTCATGAAAAAATGTCATTTTCTGTGGCGATTTCAACGCTAAAGGCAGATCATGGGGAAACATTTCCTCCAACACACAGGGGAGGAGCTCGAGACTGCACTTGAAACCATTGACCTGGTTTGTATCAACAGTGGCTGTGTCACCAGAACAGCAAGCCGCCCAGGTGATTGAGGACAGTGCTATTGATCTAGCGCTGGTTTCTCCTGCACAGTGTGTAGATGGGGTGTCCTAGGGTGTCATGGCAGTGACCACCACCCTTGCAGCATATTGGTGGAGAAAGGCAGAACCAGGCAGTATAAGTCAACGGTCAAGACTTTCCAGTATGACAATACAGAGCAAGATGTGGTGAGTAAAATAAGGCGCGACAAGCGCAGAAAGTTTCAGGGCAGGAAAAATATCTGAGAGCAGCCACCCTGGTGGAATATTGAGGTGGAGAAGGCCTGAATGGATAAGCGTAGTGCTGTAAGGAAATGGCAAAACGCCAAGAAGGACAGGAGTTGTCCATCCTAATCCCTGCATGCATTTAGAAAAAGAGATGCATACAAAAGTATGCAATTAAAAAAAAAAAAACTGGTTATGTGGTTAAAAGTAAAAAGTGGGCAGAGGTATATCAAAGAGTAAGCACAGACAAGTCACAGAAATTGTTTTGGCGACTACAGAAAAGCATGAGTGGGGTAGTTAAGAATAAGAGCATTTCTGACTTCCAAGGTGCTGACCTCATCAGACAGAGGACTGACGAGAACAAGGGCAAAGCCCTCTTCGAACGCTATCTAGAGCAGTGCAACGAGACAGACAGGAGAGGCTGACATCTTGCCACGGAGGTAACCTCATACAGGTGTAATACCCAGAACATTTCGGATGAAGACACAGTGACAGTGAAATAAATCAAGGCTGTGCTTCGACGATAAAAAAACAGCGCTCCATGGCCAGATGGCATAAGATACGACGACATAAATAGGTGTACCGATAACGAGCTAGAGAAACTAGCAGACATGTACAACAACAGTATAGGGAGTGCCAGGATCAAGGAGGAGTGGTTACACAGCTATCTGATTCCCTTGCCGAAGGCTGGCAAAGACAAAACTTTAGGGATATCGAGTAATAACCATGCAGAATACAATAGGCAGACTGCTGGAGAAGTTAATTGCCAGAAAAATATGCAGCCTGCTAGAGAAGCAAGCTTTTTCCCACCCACCCTGGGAGGGTACCGCTCCAAAAGAGAAACCTGGACCAATGCAGCAGTTTATGCCCATGATATTTATGAAGGTTTCCACTGAGGCATTGGAACCTTTGCTGCAGCGATTGATCTGGAGGACGCGTACAACAAAGTACCATTGGATGTTTTAATACTTCAGCTTCTTGAACTAAAGATAAGTCCGTTCCTCCTACTTAGTTGGATCGCTGCAGCCCTCTTCCAACGGAACGTAGTTTTTAGATGTGGCAGTTGGACGTCGGAACCAACAACAATATATCCTGGCCTACCACAGGGATCACCATTATCTCCGGTGCCGTTCAACGCCTACACTGTGAGAATCACCAGCGAGCAGATCACTGGAACGGGGAGGACATTGTCATATGCCGACAATGTTTAAGTGAATCGTCAGGGTAAGGATAGAGATCAAGTTGCTGTGCAACTGCAAACCGAACCTAAACGCATAAGTACATGGTGTGCTGAAGCTGGGGCAATGGTCAACCCAACAAAGGCAACAGTGACATGGTTCTCTTTGAATAATCATATTGTCAACACGCCAACACCAACTGTTAATCTGTGTTCAGAGACTGTGGAAAGAACGCAGGCAATGAATTACCTGGGGATACGTTTTGATCGAAGCCTTGCTTATAATGAGCACATAGACCAGGTGATAACAAAGGCCAAGCGGGGTTTGGCTGCGATGCGGGTGATGGCGGCAGAAAACTGTGAGCAGCGCCATCTATGTCTTCTATACGAGGGGCTGGTCATGTCTTTTTGAGTATGCGGTGGCGATCCTGACTCTCAGCCGTAAGCAGATAGAAAGGATGGAAAGGATACAAAACGAAGCTATGCGCATTATTCTTGGATGTACAAGAGATACAGCATGCAGGGCGATGCGCTACCTTCTTGATTTTCCAACCATTGAAGACAGACTACAAATTTGCAGAGCACGTGCCTACCTCAGAGTTCAACGCAAACACACAACATCCACTGCATAGTGAAATTAGGAAGGTGAAGGGCAGCAGGTTAAAAAGAGGAAGGTCTTGGATGGGTCAAGCGGAAGACATTCTTCAACAGGTGTGTTCACTGGAGGACTTAGAACCTGGCGAGGAGTGGGTACAAGTGCCAACAGATTTCTGTACGTCCTTTTCAGTTTGCATCCAACTAGACAGAAAATGCAGACAAGAAATCCGGCTGCTGTGGAGGCGGAAGTACAAGCGTTGATTTTCGAGAATTCGTTAGACGGTGATGCTGTCATTTACACAGATGGGTCGGTCGTTCGACATGTGAGAAGCTCATGGGCCTTTACGGCGCGGACCGGAGGGAGAATTGTGAAGGAGGACTCTGGTGCTTTTGTTGAGACCACAAGTAGCCTGACTATGGAAGTCATGGCAGTAAGTAAAGCAATAACATGGCTCGAGACACAGACATTCACTAGGGCATGTGTCCTTAGCGACTCAATGAGCATGCTCAAGAGGATAGAGACGGGGTGGATCCGAAAAGAGTGGTTGCTGTCTCTGGAGCGGTCTCGGCTGGCAAAGATTAATTTCATCTTCGTGCCAGGGCATGCGGGAGTACAAGGAAATGAGCGGGCTGACAAGCTGGCAGGTATGGCTAATGTGGAGGGCGGACGCGCCATGGACCAGGCTGACATTCTGAATGCACTACGAGAAGTAAGACTTTTGCGAGAACCAAGTGATGATTGCGAATCTACAACCATGGCCAGACTGCGAGAACAGCAAATTAAAAGAGGTGTGGCCAAACAAGAACACTACGCAGGAAGCCAAAGAAGATTGATAAACCAGCACAGAACTGGTGTCGTTAGCCGCTACACGCTGCGGAATTTGCTGAGGAGGGGATCCGAGCACTTATGGACTGAATGGTTTGATGTGCAATGAGGATGATCTGTCGACTAACTAACTAAACTAAATTAGTTAGTTGATTAGTTAGCTAGTTAGTTGGTTAATTAGGTAGTTAGCTACTTAGTTAGTTAGTTACTTAGTTAGTTAGTCATGGTTCCAACCTCACGGCATATGGTCGCCCTATTATGCTCTGTTCCTGTGGCAGTCACATACATTTGCTCCTTACTGCCTTATGTGAAAAGTGGAACAGACTGTAGTCTCCATAAACCATGGTAGAAGAGTTAGGCGTGGACCAGCATGAAGATCGACACAGGACAATGCAGAACCCTAGGGCAAATGGGTGCATGAGGTGGGAGAACTAGCCAGAGATCGAGAGTCTTGTCGATGCGCCGTGATAAGCGCGACGTTTTGTCAGAGCCTGCTACAGGATGATCTGAATACAAGTATTCACTCTTGGGCGGTCTTCGTGGCGAAGTGGTTATGGACGCGGTTCGTAATCCCGCTAACCAGCGTTCGAAACACAACTGTTCGCGATTTGGCAGCAGACCGCGTTGCGCTGGGTTTAACGAATTGGTATGGGAGCCGGTCCTTAGAAAGCAATGGCAAACTACTGAACGTAAACTTGCCAAGACATCAACAACAGCAGTAAAATGCTGGTGTTGACAACTATGTCCTGTAAAGGGATATGCTTGCTTGCTTGCTTGTGTTCGTTGGCTTGAGCTCCAACGCGAAGTCCTGTATGTCGGATGAAGGCATCCTGTTGTCCAACATCAGTGTGATGTCATACAGGACCTGAGGTTTGCGTGAGTATCCGTGTCCCATGTCTGGCTTATTGGTGTGCAGACTGGTGGTTCCTCGCCGTACAGGCAGACACGCTCCGACTTCGGAGGAATCGGCGATCCTACTGACTTTAGCCAGGACCCCGAAGGGACCTGTTGCCCAGGACGCTCGACGAGGACGCGTCAATAGGTCTTGGCCAGTATATAACCCGGCCCTGGTCCATTGGAAACACCTCAGCGTCCCAAAAGGATATGAAAAAAAATCACTCTTGCGACATCTTTCACTTAAGAGGAATGTCCCTGTTTCTCAGTCAGCGTCCCAAAAGGATATGAAAAAAAATCACTCTTGCGACATCTTTCACTTAAGAGGAATGTCCCTGTTTCTCAGTTACGCAATCTGGCAAGCCTATCTATACCGCATGTTGTTGACGCTAGTGCTTCGTGTGTTCGTGTTACAGCCACTTTTATCAAATGATTTGTTGGTGTATCAACAGAGAAATGCATAGCGCCTCCAGGATGTTGGAAAACCCGCCTGTTTGCCGTCTGCAGTCTGTTTCGGCTATGCTGTATTTGACGTCCGGGGCATAATTTGTTGCATGTTTATTTCCTGACATATTTATTTGTTTATCACTTTTATATTATTTGTGTTGCAGTAATTTATGGTCAGCCGTTATGGATTATAAGTGGGATATACAGTGCCCACTATAATTATTTCATGTAACTGATTTATTCTTTGTTTTTTCACGTGTTTCTGACTGTTCTGATTATTTTATTTCTTTAACAATTCCGTTCATTCGCATTGAACCCAAGCCAGTTTTGTGGCGAAGGTGTTACGGATACAATTCGCAATCCCCCATTTGTTGTTGCGTATCCCTTACGGGACGTTGCAGTCAACACCAGCACTCCTCAGCTGCTGTTGATGCACTAGGCAAGTGTTACGTTCAGTAGTTTCCCATTGCTTTCTGAACGACCGGCTCCCATACCAGCACGATATAACACAACGCGACACGGTCTGCTGCACAAATCGGTCGCAGCTGAGCTTCGAAAGCCTGGTACCCGGCTCACGAACCGCGTTCTCAAGCCTTTGGCCACGGAGGGCTGTCAATACCCCATACCGCGTTCGAAACACAGCTGCGGGCGATTTAACAGAAGACCGCCTTGCGTTGGCATCTTATAAAATGGTATGAATGCCCGTCGTTCAGGAAGCAATGGAGAATTACTGAACGTAAACTTGCCGAAAAATCACAAACAGCCAAAAATTGCTGGGATTCACTGCGACATTCTGTAAAGGATATCCCACGCTGAGCTGACTTAATATTTCTCGCCATCAGTCCAATCCACTCCGACTTCTAAGCTACTTGTAATATACGTTCCCAAGCCAAGGACGAGAAATCAACATTTTAGTCCCAATTGTCCGGTTTAGGAGTTGAACACGCTACCTCGCTATCAGACACCTGATGTTTAAGATTGAGTGCTGTTCTTCATTCGGTCACGCTGATCTCCACATATTTCTTTGTTTATCACTTTTATATTGCTTCTGTTCCAGTAATATCCTTCATGGATTATAAATGCTATATACAGTGCGTATGATTATTTTCATGTAACTGATTATTTCATGTAACTGATTATTTCATGTAACTGATTAGTTCATGCAACTGATTATTTCATGTAACAGAGTTAAGGAGAATATGTGGTCTGCTACTTCACAATCCTATCGGCAGAATTTGAAATTCACACACAGTGTTGTACAGTATATGAACTTCATACAAATGCACCCAATTACACTAGTGTGTTTTGTGACGTTCTTCGTACAGATGCATTTATATAGTAGCTTTCTCTAATCTGCATATGTTGGATACATTTTCACCAAATGTTTAGCTATCATTTTATGTGTCCAACAGTTACATTTATCAATATGTCTTATCTTAAGGTGTGGTATTTCAGTCTGTTGTGGCCTGTACAGTGTCTGAAGATTGCTACTTGTTCATTTAGGTCGAGCTGGTAACATGCATCATCTTTCTGGTGACCTGGATGCTCTGATTCCCACTTGCTTCTAAAATTGCTTCTTATAAATCTCTTCGCCTCATCATAGGTGTAGTGAAATACTGAAGAGTTAACGATTCCCAGACGGACGACTGCATACACCGACTACCCAGGAAGGAGAAGGGTTAACAAAGGAGAGACAAGGCGCATGTGTTTCTAGGTCAAGACCCAGAAGACGGCTAACCGCGCAGGTAAAACTGTCGAGTGGAAAAATTGGTTTGGACAAAGGCAGACAGCATTATTGGATAGCATATTGCGGTCTGAATGTATGAATACTGGAGAAGTTTCAGATCTGGAATTTTCCACTAACAATGATCATGCAGTCTGGATGTGAGGTGTCCAGCAATGTCAAGGACTATGCGGCAAAGATGACCGATATAAAGAGTGGCAATTCTTTGTGTAAGTTTAGTGTGTGTTCCAAACTGACCTGAAGGAGATATGTTCATTGAGTGGGAATAGAAATACACGTCCCTAATGATGGAAAGAGGGGATAATAGTGTGTTATTCGCTAAGTGTTATTTCGATTCCAGAACATAGATGCCTAAATAAGGTATAAAGATATTAGATATAGTTTAGGATATGAATATAGATGTGCGTGAAGTGCATTTAACATTACTTTCTATTAGTAGGAATAGTATAGACTGATTAGGTGAATCTTCTATCCTATGTCAGAGTGGGTTTTTTCGGAAGCCTTTTCATTTCGGCTGGAGGAAAAGACACTCACATAGGAGGGAAGAGGAAGCAGACACAGATCTCATTATTAAATGTATATCACACAGGTTTCCATACCAGTGCGGGACTTATCAACTAAGAGATACACAGATGGCTGTGGTCAAGATCACCCAGTGTGATAACCCACAAGAAAGCACTTTAAAGTAATAAAGCACGCCACTTGTGCATAAGAAAGGAAGGGAAAGAAGTGGCATCTTAATAAGTCAGGAGGACAGAGAATGGAAAATAGAGATCATCCAAACTAAAGAAAAAAAACTCAAATTACTCAGTATCAAAGAGTTGCAAGGTGCATTCAAATTAAGAACTATCCAGTGTAGAACTTTTACAGGACAAAAATAGAGAACAATAGAAACTAGATGTGTTTTCCAGGATGGAATTAAGAACGCTATAAGATAATACAGACAATGCAGTTTACGCTGACAGCATATGGTGATCGGGTTAAATACATTCATACAGTGGTGAACATTTTTTTCATTACAAAAAACGGATATATCTACAGACTCAGCAGACGGAGCTGTCAGGGTGAGACCGTTCTGTTATGTCTATGTCATGTCCTGTACTATAGCTGAGAGAAGAGACGAGAGAAACCACGGAGACTATCTATCAACATCTTATCTGGCAGCCACACTAGAAGAACATACCAACTACATAGACAATATCCATACATACACCAGACATAGTTTTTTTTTTATTAATAAATCTTTTATCTTATCGTTGAAAGGAACTGTTGTCGGAGTATGTGTTGAGGGAATAATAGAGAGAGTGAAAGAAATAGATATATGGAAGGGAAGACAGAAGAGAGGAGTGTAGACCAAAGTCAGTCAATAATCCCAACAGATAATAAGTTTAAAGATGTGCTTGTTGAGTCCAGTCTCCTCTCAGGATTTTAACAGGACATAATTGGTGGAGCGAGCGGGATACGTAACATACATATGATACCCATATGACCTGAATGCATAACATGGCAGATGCATAAAGGGGTACTTGCATATTGGCACAGGCATAGCGGAGTACCTACATGTTGGGACATACTGATTGGAATAAATAGAAGTATATATTGATGACTTTTAATGGAAGGACGTCCATTGGATATATGGTGCCATTACATTTATGGTAGAAACATTTCATTAATGCTGGTGA
>JACEFZ010011045.1:22500-30420 GCA_014155875.1 Cepaea nemoralis | reverse complement strand
CTTTTTAATGGGGGGTTGTCTTCAGGGCTTCCAAAAATTTGATTCGCTTTCCCTTTGGGGTTTTGGACTCTACTTATTTTTTAAAATTGACTTGCTACTGTTCCCAAGCTGCATGCCTATTCCATGCTGGCCTCCCCCTCCTTTTAAAACTTTTTTGGAACTTTCTCATCTGCCCCCCCACGTTGTACACAAGCTTTTCAGGTTGCCATTCTTTGCTTCTTTGTCGATTTTTTCTAAACCTTGCTCCATGTCGGCGACGATAAAATGACCCCAAATATTTTGGGATTTTCTTCATGGCGAAATTTTTTTCCCATTCATACCAGCTTGGGTTGCTGATTTTTAGTTAAAGGGGGAAAACCTGTGCATGTTGTTTTCTCCTCACTTTTTTCACTAGCCTGTTTTGCCATCTTTTGGCTAATGGGCTTGCTGTATTCTGCTGTTGCTATACAAATATTTCTTCAATGTCCATATGGCTAGGTCATCTGCAATTTTTGGGTTTTAAATTTTTCTCTGTTTGGCCGATACCTTTCTCTTGCTTAACAAATTTCGTCTTTTCCTAATTTGTTGGGGGGTATTTCATTACGTGTCATATTTTCCCCATTTGACAAACAAATTTCCCTACTTTTCAAAAGTGTGGACAAGCATATCGTTACGGGTCAATATTTTTTCTATTTGGCTAACAAATTTTCTATTGGCCAAGTTTTTTTTCCCTTTTGGTTTACTTTTTTCCTATTTTCTATTTTTGGGTGATATATTTCTCTATTTGGCCGATCCCTTTTCATACTTGCTTAAAAATTTTCGTATTTTTTCCTAAGTTTTTTTGGGGGGTATTTCGTTACGTGATATATTTTCCCCTTTTGCTAAAAAATTTTCCTTTTTTCATAAGTGTGGACAAGATTATCTTTACTGGTGAATTTTTTTTTTCTATTTGGCTAACAATTTTATTTTTTGGCCAAAGATTTTTTCTTTTGGAACATATGTTCTACTTTTTTTAATTTTTGGGTGTTAATTTCTCTGTTTGGTCGATCCCTTTTCTATTGCTTAAAAGTTTCGTATTTTTCTATTTTTTTTGGGGGGGGGGGGGGTTTTTTCTTTTACTGGTCAATATTTTCCCCATTTGACTAACAAATTTCCCTACTTTTCATAAGTGTGGACAAGATATATCGTTACGTGGTCATATTTTTTCTATTTGCTAACAATATTTCCTATTTGGCCAAGATATTTTCCCTTTGGTAACATATGTTCCTACTTTTATAAGTTTTGGTGATATATTTCTCTGTTTGGTCGATACCTTTTCATACTTGCTTAACAAAGTTTTCGTACTTTTCCTAAGTTTGTTGGGGGGTATTTCGTTACGTGATCAATATTTTCCCCATTTGGCTAAAAAATTTTCCTATTTTTCATAAGTGTGGACAAGATATATCGTTACGTGGTGAATGTTTTTTTCTATTTGGCTAACAAATTTTATTATTTGGCCAAGATATTTTTCATTTGGTTAACATATGTTCCTACTTTTTATAAGTTTGGGTGTTATATTTCTCTGTTTGGTCGATCCCTTTTCATACTTGCTTAACAAAGTTTCGTACTTTTCCTAAGTTTGTTGGGGGATATTTCGTTACTTGGACAATCTTTTTTCTCATTTGGCTAACAAATTTTCCTGTTTGGCCAAGATATTTTCCATTTGGTTAACATATGTTCTTACTTTTTATACGTTTAGGTGATATATTTCTCTGTTTGGTCGATACCTTTTCATACTTGCTTAACAAAGTTTCGTACTTTTCCTAAGTTTGTTGGGGGGTATTTCGTCCCTTGGACAATATTTTCCCCATTTGGCTAACAATTTTTCCTATTTGGCCAAGATATTTTCCATTTGATTAACATATGTTCCTACTTTTTATAAGTTTGGGTGCTATATTTCTCTGTTTGGACGATACCTTTTCATACTTGCTTAACAAAGTTTCGTACTTTTCATAAGTTTGTTGGGGGATATTTCGTTACTTGGACAATATTTTCCCCATTTGGCTAACAAATTTTCCTATTTGCCCAAGGTATTTTCTCTGTGGTTACCATATGTTCCTACTTTTTATAAGTTTGGGTGATATATTTCTCTGTTTGGACGATACCTTTTCATACTTGCTTAACAAAGTTTCGTACTTTTCATAAGTTTGTTGGGGGGTATTTCGTTACTTGGTCAATCTTTTTTCTCATTTGGCTAACAATGTTTCCTATTTGGCCAAGGTATTTTCTCTGTGGTTAACATATGTTCCTACTTTTTATAAGTTTGGGTGATATATTTCTCTGTTTGGTCGATACCTTTACATACTTGCTTAACAAAGTTTCGTACTTTTTATAAGTTTGGTTGGGGAATTTCGTTACTTGGTCAATCTTTTTTCTCCTTTGGCTAACAAATTTTCCTATTTGGCCAAGGTAATTTCCCTTTGGTTAAAATATGTTCCTACTTTTTATAAGTTTGGGTGATATATTTCTCTGTTTGGTCGATACATTTTCATACTTGCTTAACAAAGTTTCGTACTTTTCATAAGTTTGGTTTGGGTATTTCGTTACTTGGTCAATCTTTTTTCTCATTTGACTAACAAATTTCCCTACTTTTCATAAGTGTGGACAAGATATATCGTTACGTGGTCAATATTTTTTCTATTTGGCTAACAAATTTTCCTATTTGGCTAAGATATTTTCCATTTGGTTAACATATGTTCCTACTTTTTATAAGTTTGTGTGATATATTTCTGTATTTGACCAATAATTTTAATATTTTGTCTAACATATTTTCTTATTTGACGGTTGAAGTGGTACATAGAACGTGTACTTTTGTCTGGTTGTGAAGTGTGGCACTGAGCAGGTACACTGACAAAAAAAAACATATATTGGTCTTGGAAATGGTTTTCTGGAGAAAGATGTAAAGACAGGACACATAGAAAGGAAATGAAAGTGTGGCTATCTAATTTGATACGTGATAATGTCGCTGATTATGACGGCGGACATGTGACCTGTCATGTTACGTGCATTGCCTAAGGTTGAATCGGGGCAGTTTGTTGTGTTTGTGTGCATCTGTTAACACCCACTACCCACTCGTCGCTGTATGAGCCGATAGTTGTTACGTACAGATACGATTTCCCCGACTAGCCTCTGTGATCACAGCTCTGTACTATGAATATGAGAAAGGCCTAGTCGGACACTGTGGTGATTTGTTTACATGCGCGTATGGGGTTTTCGAGACCAGTTTATGTTGTATTGATGCCCGAGTGTCCTTTGGTGTAACCGGATAACACTAGGACTACACGGTTATAGAAAGGAGAGAGAGAGAGAGAGAAGGGTGACCCTTTTAGCCTTCGGCTGCAATGTTGATGATGCAGTGTATTCACTCCTATACACAGTGATCATCATACGTTAGGTTCCTTGACTCGACAACCGATAGGACACCATTTTTCTATAGTTTCCCTCTTAACTACGTGTCTAAGATGTACCATTACCCCTGTGACCGGATTCGCCGCCGTCTTTGAACATTTCGTTTATTAGCGACGTGTTCCACGTGTATCGTTATGCGTGTCACTGGATCCATCGCCATCTTTGACCGGTTGAATCATTAACCCCGTGTTCTGGCTATACCATTATACATGTTATCGGAAGCAGGGAATTCTTTGATTGGTTTAGTCAGTGAGCCTTTTCTTGGATGTACCATTACACATGGGATCGACTGCAAGTCCATATTTGACCAGTTTTAGCGAATGAGACGTCGTCTGGTTGTAGCAATTACCCATGTGTGATAGGGTGCGACACCATCTTTGACCGGCTGTAACTATTGTCCATGTGTATCGACTGTACCACTAGGTGCTATTGATCAATACAAAATCAGTGCTCGAGGCGCTCCTGTCAGGGAAATTGCCGATAGTAAGGACATTACTTTCTGAACTTAGCAGTCGGCATAACGTCTTGATCATTTCATCGATCACTTTAACCATCATCATGTCACTACCATACCCTACAATGTAAGTGATCCTTCGACCACTTGATCACTACTTCACCAGTACTTGACCACTATTTGACTATGTCCTTACTTATTTTACCATCACCGTTTCACTACACGTACCATACCCTATAATTTAAGTGGTCATTCGACTACTTGACCACTACTTGACCACTATTTGAGCACCACTTGACCAACTCTTGATCATCACCATGTCACTATACCTACTTTCACCGACAATTTAAGTAGTCACTCGACCATTTACCACTACTTGGCCACTACTTGAGCACGTCATCGATCACTTTAACCAACACAGGTTCACTACACGTACTTTCCCTTACACTTTAAGTGGTCACTCGACCATTTGACCAGTACTTGCCCGCTACTTGATCACTACTTGACAAGGTCACTACTTAATTTATCCATCTCTGTTTCACTACACGTACCATACCCTACAATTTTCTCACTTGAGCGGTTGACCACTATTTGAGCACCACTTGACCAACTCTTGATCATCACCATGTCACTATACCTACTTTCACCGACAATTTAAGTAGTCACTCGACCATTTACCACTACTTGGCCACTACTTGAGCACGTCATCGATCACTTTAACCAACACAGGTTCACTACACGTACTTTCCCTTACAATTTAAGTGGTCACTCGACCATTTGACCAGTACTTGCCCGCTACTTGATCACTACTTGACAACGTCACTACTTAATTTATCCATCTCTGTTTCACTACACGTACCATACCCTACAATTTTATCACTTGAGCGGTTGACCACTGGTTGAGCACTACTTGACCACTGCTTGACCCCGTTGTCGACCCTTTTACCATCACCGTTTCAATATACGTACTTTTCTCTACCTTTTAAGTGTTCATTCGACCACTTGACCACTGGTTGACCGCTACTTGACCATGTCATCGATCACTTTAACCACTACCATAATCTTAGGGACATCGTCCTCTACAATTTAAGTGGTCACTCGACCACTTGACCACTACTTGACCATTGGTTGACCACTACTTGACCACTAATTTACCACCCTTTAATCATCACCATATCATTATAACCACTTTCCCTAAAATTTCCTCACTTGACCACTACTTTACCATTGGTTGACCACTACTTGACCACTAATTTACCACCCTTTAATCATCACCATATCATTATAACCACTTTTCCCTTAAATTTCCTCACTTGACCACTACTTGACCACTACTTGACCACTGCTTGACCACTAATTTACCATCCTTTAATCATCACCATATCATTACAATCACTTTTCCCTAAAATTTCCTTACTTGACTACTTGACCATTGCTTGACCACTGCTTGACCACTAATTTACCACCCTTTGAGCATCACCATATCATTACAATCACTGTTCCCTAAAATTTGCCTAAAGTTTTCGTCACTTAACCAACACTTGACCACTACTTGACCACTACTTGACCACTAATTTACCACCCTTTAAGCATCACCATATCATTACAATCACTTTTCCCTAAAATTTTCCTTACTTGACCACTGCTTGACCACTAATACCTGGTACCCACCCCTTACCGCCGAATGATACTACACTATATCCATTACAATCAGCGATCTTTAGCTTTCAAGGTTTCATTTGTAACATGTGTTATGTTAGTGAATAAGCTACTATGAACATCTACATAGCACTAATAACCACCCTTATCAACTAATTTCACTAACCCATACCCACTACTATCCCCACCGCACCTATTCCTTCTATTCGTACTAATGTACACCACCAATGCGCTAACAGTTCAAAATATTTTAACACACCACTCACCCACGTTTTTACAACCCGTTACTTAATGACTTTTCCGTATGCACCCCCTCCACGTCTGTTATGAACCGACCACCGTCACACCCGCCGGAGATTTTCCCACACTTGTCGACGTATAACTCCCCGGTACTACCTTCCAGAATTTTCCACTATGCCGCTACTTATTTAATATGCATTGTATTGTTTATACATGATTTAATAAAAATTATTATATACCTGATAGTGTTTAAACCCGAACCGTCTAGTCTCACCCACGCGCCCACCCCCTCGCCACCACCCCGCACCCCGTCGTTATTTATTTTTATTTTTATTTATTTTATTTTATTGTTTAATAATTAATTAAAATTTTTATACACCCACTCAATAGTTATCTGCCCTTAGAAACATAAAATCTTAGAATTATCACCCTTAGATATGACCTAGATACCACCCCTTACCCCACCCAACTATATGACCGAGGGGGAGTGAAAATCAACCGAGGTCAAGGTCAATCCGGATTAATCCGGCAAATTCGCGCCGAATCCTACATTGTATACTACTGACCTGCTGCCAAATCTCGCGCAGCTGAAATTCGAACGTGGGTATACAGGATTATGAACAGCGTCCTTAACACCTTCGCCACGGAGAACGGCCATCAACGTTTGCAATACATCTATTCTGACCTCGGTCACGAAGCGGACAATTCGCTCGAGGTCGTCACTGGTCCCCCGAGTTTGTCTCCAAGGGTCACCCGTTGTGAGCCAGATTTCCTCTCTTTGTCTGACCAAGTCAGGGCAGCCTGGTGGGACATTCTCTTGGGTTTGCTTTGGTGCACGTGGCAGAGTCAGAAAGATCCATTCGATGGAGGTGTGCCCTGAGCCTTCAATATCATGTTCTAAGTCTGAAGATCAGGACCACAATTTAAGACTGTGCCATAAAAATCCACGTGACCCAGATGGTTGGTTTTATTGAAGTGGACAGAGACGAGTTTTGGAGCCTCGTTATGGATGTCCAACCTCTTGTAAACATACTTCCTTACGATAATCCGCCCTCTCAGCGCGGTATCATCGCCTACGCCCGTTCTGACTACACAGGTTCGAATTTGTTAAAAAGACAGGCGGATCACTTCATTGCACCCGCTTTTATCCCATATGGCTCGGTTTCTTTCCACAGGGCGGCCTGCTGGAACCTTCACACAAAACACAAACTCCGTAGCTCCAGCGACGACCGCCAGGAGTCGCAGAGAAAACTGCACTCGTGAACCGAACGAAGTAGCCCGGAATCGAACCCACAACCTTCGACAGCCGGGGTAACCTGGATGCAACACTAGCATGTCCATCTAGAACAGCATCGTGTATGCGTTGGAACCTCCAGAGAAGCCAGAAGGGCAACAAATGGGCATTCCCGCCCAGCAAGCAGCCGTCACAACCACATAGCCGACTCTCCTACTTCCTTCCTGACGCGATTTTGATCAGCATAGCCTTTTGATTGCTATCTCCTCATATCAAACGCACCCGCCCAAACTGAAACATAAAGACTCCAATTTCTAAACGGTAATCAACGCTTTAGTCAACTCTTCTTCCACTTTGTTTACAACCCCACGAACCTTAACCCCTGACTTATGAACTCTCAGCACATAATTTGACTATCCACTGGGCGGCTTTGTACAAAATACATTAAACTCCCGTATCGATTACATTGGCGGACTCGCGCGAGGCAAGACTTCATGGCGTCGCGATGAAAGCCTGTACTCACCCATGGACATCGTGGACTACACCCATCACTTATGGGACGGGCCTGTAGATTACATTCTGACAAGGCCTGTAATATCTCTGGCATTTCGGACAGGTCACGTCTGAAGCCTTGACCGTTTATGATAGGAAGATTCGAAACTGTCAGTTCCAGGGGCTACTTGTGGGGGTCATTTAATTTTAGAAATTCGTGCCAAAAATGTTGAATCTTTCTTATCTAAGGCTGGGGTATAATCGTGGTCATTTGATAGTGTTTTCTCTCCATCTGTCTCCCTCTGTCTTTCTCTCACTTTTAGTCTCTATCTGTCTCTCTTTCTATCTATCTATCTATCTATCTATCTATCTATCTATCTATCTATCTATCTATCTATCTATCTATCTATCTATC
>JACEFZ010011045.1:0-20000 GCA_014155875.1 Cepaea nemoralis | reverse complement strand
CCACGGGGAATAAATACCGATTGTCACCAAGGACGGAAAGTCGTAGGGAAAACATTTCGATTTTATCTATCAAAATAGTCGCCTTAATTTGTGTAGTCTGGGGAATGGTAGGTTGGCCACCTCCCCGGCATGTTGTCAGATAAGAAACAAGTCTGTTGCCTGCACAGATTAAAGAGCTGGCGGTCACTTGAGGTCCATTGTCGGACACTGGAGTGGTGTCTGCCTTGGCGACAGGGAGTTTGACGCCGGTAAGCGAATCTTTCGTAGGGAATTGTTCCGTTTCAGTGATTATCAAGGTTAACATTTTGTAACAAATAGTTAGTTGCATGTGGTTTACAGGACGTCGCACTCAAATCCGACATTGTTTGACTGCTTACAAGGCAGATTTGTGGTCAGTGGGTGTAACAAACAGAGGTTCAGTAAATATAGTCGTATGATAACTAACAAGTCCACCAGCCAGCCAAATGATCAAATAACCAAGACATCATTGAATTAACTAACCATTCAATAAACCAGCCAGCAAACTAATAAACTAACCAAGCGATCAAAGAATTAACTAAACAATCAACCAGCCAGCCAAACAATCAACTAATCAGGCAATCACAGAATTAACTACCCAATCAACTAGTCAGCCAAATAATCAACTAATCAAGCAATCAAAGAATCAACCAGTCAGCCAAATAATCAACATATCAAGCAATCAAAGAATCAATCAAACACTAAATAATCGATTAACCAAGCAATCAAGGAATCATCAAGCCAGCCAAATAATCAACTAACAAAGCAATCAAACAATCAATCAAGCAGGCAAATACAGTAACCAAGACATACATGAATTAACTAACCTTTCAATAAACCAGCCAGCTAACTAATCAACTAACCAAACGATCAAAGAATTAACTAACCAGTCAACCAGCCAGTCAAATAATCAACTTATAAAGCAATCGAAGAATCAACCAGCAACCAAATGATCAACTAATAAAACAATCATAGAATTGACTAACCTTTCAGTTAGCCAGCCAGAAAATCAACGAAATAACCAACCAACAAGTTTCTCACACAATAAAAGAATCAGCAGCCTACCTAGTAATGAACTAACCAGTCAACTAAACAGCCAACTAATTAACTAACCAATCAATCATTGGCACCTTTCCGTCTTGACAGACCATAGTTTGGTACAGTGTGCTTCAAAAAGGCTTAATAACTACGATCCATGGAGGTGGCGAGTGTGGCTGGTAAGGCCAATTCTTGCTGCAAATGTTTGCCCACAGTAGATGCATGTGAAAACATGGTCATTTCCACCATTGTGCACCATCTTACGTCTCTCACGCTCTGTGTGTGCTTTGTCTGCAATCATTTTCTCCTTTGTCTTTATTCCATTTCTGATAGTTGCCCTCCATGCAACACATGTTGCATAGAGGGCAACCAATCAATCAATTAGCCAATAATCAACTAACCAAACAACTAACCAACCATCAAACCAAAAGCTAATCATCCGGCTAGCCAACCAACTAACTAACCAATCAACAAATCAGTCAAAAGTTCACCCAGTTATCAAACAAGCCAATTAGTTAACTAATCAATTAACTGATCGACCAGTCGAACCTATCAATCACCCGGCTAATCAAATCAGCAAGTAACCAGCAAACAACTAGTCAATTAATTATTGGGCAAACACATCGGTAAACCAATCGGAATTCAGCATGTCGAATGAATAAGAACGATGGTTCTTAAGCATTCGGTATGCTGATGTCGAGATAGTGAGTTTAACCCCTACACAGGTCAGCTGGATTAAAATGTTGACTTCTCGTCCTAGGCTTGGGGACGTAAATTGAAGGTATCTCTGAAGTCGGAGTGGTTTCGCTTGATGGCGAGGGACACTGGTAATAGGGGAAGCTAATCCACGCGCAATAATAAGTCCAGTGTATTAGAAGTAGTATCGCCTATATGGACTACGCTTGAGTTCAAAGCCAGCGGACACATTAAAAAGTTTACCAATTATTGAATCAATCAACCAGCTAGTGTAGGTCAACGTGGCCGAATGGATAAGAACACTTGTTCTTAAGCATCCGGTGTGCTGATGCCGAGGTAAGTGGTTCAACCCCTACACTGGACAGTTGAACTAAAATGTTGACCTATCGATCTTGACTTGGGGACGTAAATTACAAGTACCTCTGAAGTTGGAGTGGGTGGAGTGGGTTCGCCTGATGGCGAGGGACCCTGTTAATAGAGAAAGCTAATCCACAGGAACAATTCAGTCCAGCACTACTAGAAGTAGTTTGTATGGACACCCTTGATTTCAAAGCGAGAGAGAAAACAAACAAACAAACAAACAAACAAACAAACTAGTTAAATGAGGTGAGTTAATTTTTTAATACTGAATTTGTCCTGGTTAAAGAACATCACCTGAAACAAGTAAAGAGCTTAAAGTATCTAGGAAATATAATATCAAATGGCAAATCAGAAAACGAGATCAAAATAAAACAGCTCGTTGGACAAATGGCACCAATACTAAAGAGCAAGCACATATCAATAGACACTCAAAAAGCATTATAAAACACAATTTTCCTATCAACTCTATACTACCAATGCCAGACTCGACAATGACAGAAAAAGAGAAAAGAAAAATTACAATAACGGAAATGAGATTCCTGAAAAGAATACTCAATGTATCAAGAAGAGAGAAAATTATAAATGAAGAAATCGGGACTGAAGTGGGGGTTATAGCAGCGCAAGATTTTATTAGAACGCGGAGAGTCAATTGGTTTGGCCATGAAACTAGGTTACCAACTGACAGTATACCACAACAAGCAATAATGTACAGACTAAATGTAACCAGAGGAAGAGGCCGACCACGTAAACGATGGACAGAGGGAATAACAGAGTCCATGGGAGTCTCGATATATGAAGCCCATAAACGGGCACTCTCCACTGTTTATGCTTCACCTCGACACCACAAGGTAGAAGAGGAACATGATCAGATGAAATGACGAGATGAGATGGTGAGATGAGATGAGATATGAGATGGGAGTGAGATGAGATGAGATGGTGAGATGTGATGGTGAGATGAGATGAGATGATGAGATGAGACGTGAACGAATGAACGAACGAACGATCTTTATTTTCAAAGGGTAACAAATTGGGCACGCAGGCCCATCTTACATTCGGCCCTTCCAATCACTTATTTGTCATTAATCAATTGTGCATGTTACATTCACATAGAAAATGTGAGATGAGATGAGATGATAAGATGAGATGAGATTAGGTGAGATGAGAGAGATGATGAGATGAGATGATGTAAAATAAGATGATATGGTGAGATGAGATTAGGTGAGATGAGAGAGATGATGAGGTGAGATGATATGGTGAGATGAGATGATGAGATGATATGATATGGCGAGATGAGATGGTGAGATAATATGAGATGATGGAACTTGAGATGAGATGATAGGAGATGAGATGAGATGATATGGCGAGATGGGATGAGATGAGATGATGAGATGAAACAATGAGATGGTGAGATGAGATGATGGGATGAGATGGTGAGATGATATGAGATGATGGAAGATGAGATGATATTGGATGAGATAAGATGTGATGAGATGAGGTCATGAGTCCTTGTAATAAATTACTAATTATACACTATGTTTGTCTTTTATCAATTGTATTCCCATGCATCTTTTTCTAATTCTCAACTCTCCCCCTCTAGTTACCCTAACATATTGTCTCCGCGCTTACAGAAATCCACAGAATTACCAGCTGTCGCCTCTCCTGCAGGTTCGAGAAAGTTAATATTGATCCACTTATATCGTTCCCGACTCCATATTTTCATTGACAACATTCGACCTTGCCATTCAGCCAGGTGTCATTAGTTTAAGGGATTAGACAGTTCAAGGCAGCCTAAACTTTAGAGCCACAGCTAAATCTTTAGGCCAGTCCAATATTTGACAGCTTTCCCAAGTTCTGGAATGTTCCTTAGCTAAATAAACCAGTTCGTGTTCCTGAGTGTGACGTTTCGAATGGGTGAAATCCTAAAGTAAACAGTACTTGTAAACTAGAGAGGAAAGTGTCTTCTGAAAATAATAAGAACAATTTAAAGGTATTGACTTGTCGTCGTTGTTGCTGTCATTATCGTCATTCGTCGTCGTTGACATCATCATCATCATCATCATCATCATCATCATCATCATCATCATCATCATCATCATCATCATCATCATCATCATCATTATCATCATCATCATCATCACCACCATTATCATCATCATAATCATCATTCGTCGTCGTCGTTGCGTCCCCATCATCGTCGACGTCATCTGTATCGTGTCATCACCATCATTGTCATCATCATCATCACCATTATTGTCACCATCATCATCGCCATCATCACCAACATGTTGTGATCCTCATCGTTATTATTAACATCAGGGGCGTCACTAGGGGGTTGCGGGGGGTGCGGGCCGCACCGAGTGACACCATCAAGGGGTGACACCAAAATAAAAAAAATTGCAAATTTGACAAAACAGACATAGCAAAATAACAAAAATTTAACTTTGTCCGAGTTTGTCGAAGTTCTTTATTTATGTTTTACCTGAAGTATTGAAGTTATATTGTTCAATTTGTTTTCTTTCTTATGTCCTTATTAACTTTTTGACTTATTTTACAAACATTACTATATCAGTTATCAGTTATCAGTTATCAGTTGGGGTATCTTCGTTGCACTCCGGACATGTCCATAGGTGCTCAGATCCTCCCCCCAGCATATGCATCAGCGTCCGGTGGCTAATAGTGCCAGTTCTGTGTTGGTTGACGAGGCGCTTTGTTTTCCCGATGTACCTCTCGCGTCTGGCTGTGCCGATTCTTACTCCCAGGTCTTTCATCCTGGAGAGCGATGTGGAATCACTGGCGTCAAAATCCTCTGTTCTCGCCATATCTTTAAGGGCGTTAATAACATCCGCACGATCCATGGGCTGGCCATCTGCAGGGGGTGCAGAGCCAGCCAATTTATCAGCTCGTTCATTTCCCTCGACTCCCGCATGTCCCGGGACGAAGATGAAGGTGACTTTGCGGACAGCAGACTTCCGCAGCGACTCAGTCCACTGTCTACGTACAGATCCAGCTTCGACCTTCTGAATCATGCTCATTGAATCACTTAGTACACACACGTTGGTATAATGCTGTGATTCCAGCCATATGAAAGCCTGTGTAACTGCCATCACCTCCATCGTCATGCTGCTCGTGGTCATAGAGTGGGCACCACTGGATTCTTGAACGGTTCGGCCCGCTGAACGGGCTGTAAATGCCCACGCACTTCTCTGCTGCTTTACAACAGATCCATCTGTATAGATGAGCACTTCGGGGCTATCTGAGTGATCATAGATGAGCGCGTTAACCTCTGCATTGACAGCGGCAGGGTTCTGCTCTCTGCACCGTCTGTCGAGTGTGATAATGCAGGAGAAGGTACACTTAAAAGCTGGAGGCACCGGCACCCATTCCTTGCCGGGGTTGATACTGGTTAGACTGCAGACCTGTCCGACGACATCTTCCGCCCGACCCATCCATGATTTGCCCCTCTTTAGCCTGTCACCCTTTTCTCTGAAAACAGCGTCATGCAGAGGGTGCTGCTCATCTGCACTTATTTTTAAGTATGCACGAGCTCTCCAGATCTTGATCCTGTGTTCCATTGTCGGGAAGTCAAGGAGGTACCTCATTGCTACACAGCTGGTGTCTCTCGTGCAGCCCAAAATGATGCGCATGGCTTCGTTTTGTACCTTTTCAAGTCTTCCAATCTGTGTAGGGCTGACAGTGAGGATGGCCAGGGCATACTCGATGCGTGAAAGCACAAGTCCTTGGAACAGAAGTAATAGCAGTCTTTGCTCGATATTGGCAGTTGCCATGACTCTCATTGCTGCCAAACCTTTTCGAGCCTTCGTTGTGACATAATCGACATGATCTCTGAAGGACAGGCTACGATCAAGCCTCACGCCAAGATATGTCATTGACTGGGTTCTACTCAGAATGCTCCCATCCATTCTTACTGCCGGCAGGTCTGTTTTCACAATATGGTTGTTTAGTGAGAACCATGTAACCGTTGCCTTTGCAGGGTTGACAAGGGCGTCGGCATCAGCACACCATGAGGAAATTCGATCTAGTTCGCCCTGCATATGGTTGGCAACCGCCTGTCTATCTCGACCCTGTCGATACACGAGGATGTCATCAACGAATGATAGAGTCCTACCCCTCCCATCCAACTGTTGTTCAGTGATCGGCACCGTATACACGTTGAATAGTACTGGTGATAGTGGTGAACCCTGCGGCAATCCTGGACATATCGTTATCGGCTCAGAAGACCAACTCCCGCATCTTAGCACCACCTTCCTTTGGAGTAGAACTGCAGCTATCCAACGTACAAGGTGATATAGTATATATTAGAGGAAACATTACTATATGCGATTATATATGGTACAGGAACACTCGGAAGAAGACCATGGTGAAAGTCTAGAGGGGTGACACCAAGAGTTTACCGCACTGGGTGACACTAACCCCAGTGACGCCACTGATTAACATAATCATTATCATCACAATTATTATCATCACTAACATCATCCTGAAGCGCCATGCCGCTAACTGTAAAGCAGGTGCCTACACCGATAGTTGGTCCGGCTGCAATCCCAGCCATGGCATCACCCTTGTCTCCGATACCAACACGGCTCTGACGTCGAATGGACCTCATAAAATGGACACGGGTACATTGTCAGAAATGGCCGGAACAGAAAGAGGGCGAGGCAGGAAACAGCCACCTAACTCCCTAGCCTAGAATATGTGACTGCCTAACACCTCACACCTTGAAGAGACTCCCTGATTTTACATAGTTTAGTTCACGAGCTGTGGCTTGGGGACAGTGAACGCGTTTCACAATCCTCCGACATAGCAAGATGAGGTTTCCATATCAGTCTTGGGCTATTTGGAAGCAGATCGCTTTGCGTTGATTTCACTGGCATGAGGCGTCCGTGGTTCAGAAAGCAATGGCAAACCTCTGAACGTAAACATTGTCTAGTAAATTACGAGCAGCCAAAATATGCTGGGGGTTGATGGCGACGTCCTGTAACAGATATGCAACTGACTTTGAGATCCCAAACGAGAAATAGACCCAGGTGGGTGCCAGGTGAAATACACAGGTGACATAATACCGAGTCAGAGATGTATGTTTGCATGTTTGTATGTTTATATCGCTACCAAGGTCAAGGGTCAGTTTTCATACTCTGCATGTATGTTCACGGTTGCGGTTTTGTCGTATAACCCATGGGGGTCGTCGCTGGAGCCACGGAGTTCGTGCTCTGTACGAGGGCCGCTTTTAGGAAAGAGACTGAGGAACACAGGATACAACTCGGTGGCACTGCCTTTAACAAACTTGTCGTGATTATCATCCGCATCAACAGCAGGAAAACATCAAATGTGTGAATGCTTTAACGCAAGCGGGAAGAAGCATGGACACGGCTGATATAATCAGTGCAGTGCGGACTCATTTGACGAACACTGACGAGACACAGACTCTAATTCGACTGTACGAACTGGGAGTAAAGCTTGGTCAAGCACGCCAATGCCGCCTTCGTGGGGAAGAGAGGAGTTACTATAATCAACTCCTCTTGGGAACAGCGAGCAGAAATGAGTTGAATTGAGTTGAGCTAAGAACCGATATCACTGCACTCAGGACATTCCCATACGTGCTCCGTCCCATCTTTCAACAGCCAGCGAAGAGTCATATTACTAATCATTCCCACCGCTGTCTAATTGAAAGTTATCCTGGTCTTCCCTCTCAGTTTTGAGATTCTTCCAGAAGGCCGATTCCCTACAATATCATTCATTCCACATACGGGTTCTCAAACTGTACCCCCGTCTTCTCCACCTGGTCCCACGACCACCTCTCCCTTGTCCATAGGTAATCTACCACCAAGAGGAGTGAGGAGAAACACTTTGGGATCGCTGCTGCATCGGAGGAGTGAGTGCGTATGAGAATGCCTATTGTGAATGACGTTGTTAGGCGTAGTATAACATAACATAAAATAACATAACCTGACGTAACATGACATGACATGGCATAATATAACGTAACATAACATAACATAATGTAACGCAACGTAACATAACATATCATAACATAACATAACATAGCATCAAAATCAATAGTATCATCATCATCAACAATGTCTTCATTGATATAATAATCATTTTCATCATCACCACCACCACCATCATCATGATGCGTCATCATCCCTTCATTTTTTAGGGGTCATAAGGAAGAGCTTTATGTGTCTTGTAACCGGCAGCCCAAAAGAGTTCATGAACCATTGCTCCAACGATTCATCTCTCAGTAGAAAGCATAATGAAAAAGGAATATCCTGACCACTGTAAACCTTCGAATCGAAGACGGCACGTGATTACAAGCTACAGCACATTTTTCACAAGGTATTCAGGCTGGTCGTAATGGCGGAGGGATATTTGCGGAGTGTTTGTACAGGTCATAATGGCGGAGGGATATTTGCGGAGTGTTTGTACAGGTCATAATGGCGGAGGTATATTTACGGTGTGTTTGTACAAGGTGTTAGGAGAAAGCTTTTAATCCGCGAACAGAAAAATGGTCAAATCCATCTTAACCATGACCCTTTTCAGACCTGATTAAAGAATGTTGACTTAATGTCTGATCTGCATTATGCTATACAGAGGTCATGTTAATAGGCTTCCTGGGTGTATTGGCCAGGTAATCTGTCAACGGTTTCTTTGACCAGATAAGTGGCTAGTTGCTCAGGCCGAACTCAATTGTAGTTCTGGTCAATTCTTGGACTGACCTCAGTGACTTTCTTGTGGGCCAATGAAGGGGGGGGGGGGGAGCTTTAGTTAGTTTAGTTTAGTCGACGGATCAACATCACGGCACACGGGTGTAACCCATAAGTGCTCCGTTCTACTCCTAACTCAAGCCTGAGTCCGGAGAATCTCAGCTCAGTACACGAACTCCGTAGCACCAGCGAGGATCCTGAAATACCATGGGTAGATGGTTAACTCGAAATTTTGCCCGGGCAGCGTCTTTAGGCTACTCTTTTTCGATTTCCAACTGCCAAGGGATGTTTTACGTGCGCAACAATACACACGGGAGTCCGATCTCACTATCCAGAGACCAGGTGAAATTTCGTTACTAGAAGTCCATGTGACAAAATCCTCAACGGGGCTTGAAAGCGGGACCTCCAGCACTCGAGGCGGACACCCTACATCGAGACCACTCAGCCCCCTCCCCTCCTCCCCGAAAAAAGGGAGAGTAACGGACAAAGCTGGCCAGTCAGGCTAACAAGTCGAGGGTGTAGTATGTCTTCATTTTCTTCATCCTAATTTAGCCTAGTATAGACGAGGACGTTACAGCGCCATGATATGGTGTTTCTCCTATTTTAGATCCATCCATCATGTGCCATGCCGGTAAGCGTGAGCGGTCATGTTTTGCAACCTCACTCGATCACCAGAGTCATGGATCAGCTCTGTGTTCCTGTCTCGACCATGCCACGTGGCCAAGCCATCCAGGTATTTACTTCTCGGTCTTACCCTTGGTCTGTTCCCTTCGATCTTGCCAGTTGTCACCAAGTTCTCCAAGTCATTTCTTCTCATAACATGCCCAAAAAAATTTGACTGTCTACATTTAATGTCTCTAATCAGTTTACGATCTTCATTTGTTTCTTGTTGGACTTGTTCATTGGTTTTTCTGTCTTTTCATGGTGTTCTTTGCATTTTCCTCAGAAACCACATTTCCACAGCCATCAGCTGTTTTTCAGCTTGTCTACTCATTGTCCACGCTTCACATTCATACAAAAGTTCAGGCTCTATGTAGCACTTCAACTCTCTTTTTCTAGTTTCAATCGATATCTTTTTATTGGTCAGTATGTTTTTCATCTTGCAAAAGGCTACCTTCGCCATGGCAATTCTTGTTCTAATCTCTTCAAGGCATCTTCCATCAGATGTTATGACTGTTCCGAGATAGCTGTACCAATTCACTTGTTTAAGAATATGCCCATTTAGTAGTAGTAGCAGCAGCAGCAGCAGCAGCAGCAGGAGTAGTAGTAGTAGTAGTAGTAGTAGTAGTAGTAGTAGTAGTAGTAGTAGTAGTAGTAGTAGTCGTAGTAGTAGTAGTAGTAGTAGTAGTAGTCGTAGTAGTAGTAGTAGTCGTAGTAGTAGTAGTAGTAGTAGTAGTAGTAGTAGTAGTAGTAGTAGTAGTAGTAGTAGTAGTAGCAGTAGTAGTAACAGTAGTAGTAGTAGTAGTAGTAGTAGTAGTAGTAGTAGTAGTAGTAGTAGTAGTAGTAGTAGTAGTAGTAGTAGTAGTAGTAGTTGTTGTAGTAGTAGTAGTAGTAGTAGTAGTAGCTGTTGTTATTGTTGTTGTTGTTGCTGTTGTTGTTGTTGCTGCTGCTGCTGTTGTTGTTGTTGTTGTTGTTGTTGCTGCTGCTGTTGTTGTTGTTGTTGTTGTTGTTGTTGTGGCAGTGGTGGTGGTTGTGATTATAATAGTAGTAATAGTAGTACTACCCCAGATACAGCATTAGTTTTTAAAAAAAAATTACAATTAAAAGAAAACAAACAAACTATAAAGTACCATCATGAAGGTTGTGGAAAGCACAATGGGGCTATAGACGACACCAAAAAATTTGATGTGGACACTCAAACCCACATTCTGCAGAAGCCAGCATTTCCCTACATTTGAATATGAAGACTGCAACACACGCACAGACACTCACCTCACACACAAACCTGCACCCCACACAAACCCACACACACACGCACACACACACAAGGCCACCGATCTATGGCGTCTAGAATCCAACTTCAAATATTTTCGAAGTCCTATCAGCTCTCACAAATCGTTTCAGCAACGAAATTAAAACGCCGGGATTTGATTGGTCCACGGCGATTATCAACGAAGCCGCCACGAATTTAAACGATTGGATCTTAATTCAAATTTTCTCCGTCACAGTTCCTGGGGCTTCTCTAACTTGCAGCTATCATGGAACCATTTACCAGAAAGGTTTCAGGAGGGCCACTAACAGGTTTCTCTTAATGTTTTCTGAACTCGGATAAATCTGGAACATCGCCTTTCCGTGGATAGGAGTTCCGAAATCTTCTGCCAGATTTTTCTGTATTGACTAGTCACATGATTTATTTATTGGATCATGTTAAACTGTCTTTAACTCTGTGTATGTTAAAAATAGACTCACATTTACCATACTCCCCATTAGTGACCCCAGTAGTTTACATGCATGTCTGTCGCAGGACGTTGTGATTAACCCCAAGTTGTTTTTGTAACAATGATATGCGCATCAGGTGTTCAGAAAGCAATAGTAAGCTACTGAACGTAACGTACATATGGCTGGTACATCACAAACAGCCATAAAATACTGGGGTTGACGACGACGATAATGTAGAACAAGAAGAAAGAAAGAAAGAAAGAGGAGAAGGAGGAGAAAGAAGAGGAAGAGAAGAAGAAGGAGTGCGAGGAGAAGAAGAAGGAGGAGGGCGGAAAAGACGAAGAAGAAGAAGAAGAAGAAGAAGAAGAAGAAGAAGAAGAAGAAGAAGAAGAAGAAGAAGAAGAAGAAGAAGAAGAAAAAGAAGAAGAAGAAGAAGGTGTTGGTTAGTTAGTTAGTTAGTTAGTTAGTTAGTCAGTTAGTTAGCTAGTTAGTTAGTTAGTTATTCGCGGTTCCAACTTTAGGGCAACGGGTCGTCCCATTATGCTCTGTTCCTGTGCCATTGAATATCATGCAAAATACCCCTCTCTGTCCAAAGTGACAAATGGAAAAGACAGGAGTCTCCGCAAGCCAACATCCCGCACAGGTCTCTGTGCATAATGCCGCTGTTATAAATTGCCAACACAAAAGTCCTCCACGGAAAATACAGTTCATTGTCGATGGAAGCGGCAGTCACAAGAAAGACTTCATTGACCCGGGTTTTATCCCATATGGCTCGGTCTCTTTCCGTAGGGCGACCCACTGAAAGCTACGCGCAACACACGAACTCCGTAGCTACAGCGACGTCTCCCAGGAATCTCCTGAGTAAATGCACTCGTGAACCGAAAAGACAAACCAGTCAATTCAGCAACAGCCGGTCACCATCGTTCCGAACAAGCAGTTCACGCCACAAACAACAATGGACAGATGTATAAGAACCCTCCACGAAATACACAGCTCTCAGTGTCGCGCCATGCACTTACGCAGTTGCAGGGCGACGGAACCATGCACTACCAGTCCAACATAAGGAAAATGCGAATGCAAACCGTAGCCACAAGAGTAAACACTCCAGAGGCCTTAACGGTGTAAATTCCGGGGACCGTAAGCCCAGAAGAAGAAGAAGAAGAAGAAGAAGAAGAAGAAGAAGAAGAAGAAGAAGAAGAAGAAGAAGAAGAAGAGGAAGAAGAAGGAGAAGAAGAAGAAGAAGAAGAAGGAGGAGGCGGAGGAGGAGGGGATGAGGAGGAATAGGAGGAGGAGTGGAGGAGGATGAGGAAGAGAAGATGAAGAAGAAGAAGGAGGAGGAGGGGAGGAGGAGAAGAAGATGAAGAAGGAGGAGGAGGGGAGGAGGAGAAGCGGCAGCAGCAGAGGAAGAAGAAATTCATTTAAATAATGGGTTTATATAGTTTGAGGAGTATGCACGTTTTGACGAGATCCGAGGGTCAGACAAACAAGAATTACCAGCAGATTAGCAGATTGCAAGTCCCGCCAGCTCACGACTTGCCCAGACAGCTGTTTCCATTATTCTTAATTATGGAGAGCTCTTGTCAGCCAATCTGGCAAAGGCTTCTCCTCTTCCGTGGTCTGATCGTCTGATTGTTCTACGCTGGTTACTGGTTGCTATGACTACCTGGGGATGTGCAGATTTTAATTGGAATATCATTTTCTTGCGGGAATGTGTAAACAAATGATAATAGTAATAAATAAAAAACCTTGGACTTCATTTTTGGCTGCCGATAAACTGGATAATTGATGTATGATTGATGAAATTGGTGATTGGGTGTACTGTGATAATTAAGTTTTAAATGATTAACTGTTGTATGATGGATGATTGTGTCATGATAAACGATGCGGGAAAGGGAGGGGGTGTGAGGAGGGGCTTGGAGTCTCTGTCACGAAGTGGCCAAGCCGGATGCCTATGCCACGAAGGTCGCAGGTTCGTGTCCAGACCCCGCTGTTCTTTCCCTAAAAATTATTTTTGGCCAACATTTTCCAGCCAATGTCAAACATGAACGCTTACTGCAACTAATCAGGTCACAATCATAACAGAGATTAGCTGCCGTTGAGAGATAGAATTAGAAATAAGGGAATTAGAGGACGACTAGGTCTAAAACCAGTCATGCAATTCATTAAGGAACAGCACATTAAATATTCTGCGCCTCAGAACAGGATACAATAGATGACATAACCACATGTATACAAAATTCACAAATGGTGAATCAGCCATGTGCACATGTGGATTGGCATCGCAGACAGCAGAGCACATACATTGGCATCGCAGACAGCAGAGCACATACTCCAAGACTGCCTAAAATACAACATATCTAGGCAAAACTTCTGGCCTAGAGAAACAACAGTGGAAGATAAACTCCAAGGAATACTGAGTGAACTAAAAAGAACGGTAACATTCATACAATAGACAACATTGCAATTATAAACACAATTCAAGCGAACGAACGAACGACCGAACTTTATTTTCAAAGGGTCACAAATTGGGCACGCAGGCCCGTCTTACATTCAGTCCTTCCAATCACTCATCTTTGGTTCATCAACTATGCATGTTACATTCACATAGGAAAACAACATTGTCAAATGAATGTTGTAAACATAAACAATGCATGTTACCATGTTATGAGACAGATAAGCAGCCAGACACACGTACACATGCACATTCAGTTATCAGTTATCAGTTATCAGTTGGGGTATCTTCGTTGCACTCCGGACATGTCCATAGGTGCTCAGATCCTCCCCCCAGCATATGCATCAGCGTCCGGTGGCTAATAGTGCCAGTTCTGTGTTGGTTGACGAGGCGCTTTGTTTTCCCGATGTACTTCTCGCGTCTGGCTGTGCCGATTCTTACTCCCAGGTCTTTCATCCTGGAAAGCGATGTGGAATCACTGGCGTCAAAATCCTCTGTTCTCGCCATATCTTTAAGGGCGTTAATGACATCGGCACGATCCATGGGCTGGCCATCTACAGGGGGTGCAGAGCCAGCCAATTTATCAGCTCGTTCATTTCCCTCGACTCCCGCATGTCCCGGGACGAAGATGAAGGTGACTTTGCGGACAACAGACTTCCGCAGCGACTCAGTCCACTGTCTACGTACAGATCCAGCTTCGACCTTCTGAATCATGCTCATTGAATCACTTAGTACACACACGTTGGTATAATGCTGTGATTCCAGCCATATGAAAGCCTGTGTAACTGCCATCACCTCCATCGTCATGCTGCTCGTGGTCATAGAGTGGGCACCACTGGATTCTTGAACGGTTCGGCCCGCTGAACGGGCTGTAAATGCCCACGCACTTCTCTGCTGCTTTACAACAGATCCATCTGTATAGATGAGCACTTCGGGGCTATCTGAGTGATCATAGATGAGCGCGTTAACCTCTGCATTGACAGCGGCAGGGTTCTGCTCTCTGCACCGTCTGTCGAGTGTGATAATGCAGGAGAAGGTACACTTAAAAGCTGGAGGCACCGGCACCCATTCCTTGCCGGGGTTGATACTGGTAAGACTGCAGACCTGTCCGACGACATCTTCCGCCCGACCCATCCATGATTTGCCCCTCTTTAGCCTGTCACCCTTTTCTCTGAATACAGCGTCATGCAGAGGGTGCTGCTCATCTGCACTTATTTTTAAGTATGCACGAGCTCTCCAGATCTTGATCCTGTGTTCCATTGTCGGGAAGTCAAGGAGGTATCTCATTGCTACACAGCTGGTGTCTCTCGTGCAGCCCAAAATGATGCGCATGGCTTCGTTTTGTACCTTTTCAAGTCTTCCAATCTGTGTAGGGCTGACAGTGAGGATGGCCAGGGCATACTCGATGCGTGAAAGCACAAGTCCTTGGAACAGAAGTAATAGCAGTCTTTGCTCGATATTGGCAGTCGCCATGACTCTCATTGCTGCCAAACCTTTTCGAGCCTTCGTTATGACATAGTCGACATGATCTTTGAAGGACAGGCTACGATCAAGCCTCACGCCAAGATATGTCATTGACTGGGTTCTACTCAGAATGCTCCCATCCATTCTAACTGCCGGCAGGTCTGTTTTCACAATATGGTTGTTTAGTGAGAACCATGTAACCGTTGCCTTTGCAGGGTTGACAAGGGCATCGGCATCAGCACACCATGAGGAAATTCGATCTAGTTCGCCCTGCATATAGTTGGCAACCGCCTGTCTATCTCGACCCTGTCGATACACGAGGATGTCGTCAACGAATGATAGAGTCCTACCCCTCCCATCCAACTGTTGTTCAGTGATCGGCACCGTATACACGTTGAATAGTACTGGTGACAGTGGTGAACCCTGTGGCAATCCTGGACATATCGTTATCGGCTCAGAAGACCAACTCCCGCATCTTAGCACCACCTTCCTTTGGAGTAGAACTGCAGCTATCCATCGTACAAGGTGAGGGTTCACTTTCAGTCTGAGGAGGGTTTGCATCAAGTGCTCGAAAGATACTCTGTTATATGCGTCCTCTAAGTCTATGGCGGCCGCACATGTCTCTTCTCTGACCTGAAATCCTTCGTAAACATCTTGAGCAAAGACCGCCACATTCAGCCATGACTCTTTGTTGCGTCTGTATCCTCCAAGTGTGGGCGGGAAGCAGCCGAGCTGTTCCAAGTCCCAAGCAAGTCTGTGTGCTACAATTTTCTCCAGTAGCTTGCCAACAGTATTTTCAACAGTATTGCCAACAGTAATTTTCTCCAGTAGCTTGCCAACAGTATATCAGGCACATTCATAAACACATACATACAATCCTGCATACATACTTGCTTCCTTTACCCAAACTCTCGCAGTTATGCACACTCTCAATAACACACAAATACGAAAATACGAAATAAGAAGAACAGATTCAATGATTTGGCCACCTCACAAGAATGCACTGGTACCAACTGTCAGAAAGAGCCACACTAAAGAAATATAATGGATACAGAGCAAGAGGAAGACAACGTTAAAGATGGAGTGATGGTATCAAAAACAACCTTAGAGAAATGAATACCAACTTACAAAAATCATACAAATAGCGCATAAAAGATATTTACATCTCCCTGGGGGAATTGGAGGAATAGAAAAGGCAGAGAAGTAGAGGGAGAAGAAGGCATTCTATTCACGGTATTCAAGGGTGCAATTTGTTCATGGATCCCTGGGGTTGTCGCTTGAGCTAGTGAGTTCCTGCTCTGTCGGAGGCCGCTCTTCAGAAAGGGACCCATCCGTGTGGGTTTGCATCCGTTGCTATGAAGTTGGTCATGTTGTCTTTAGCTGTTTCATGATAAATGATTGATTGATTGTTGTGTGAAACGTTGATTGTTATGTTACAAATCATTGATTAGTGAAAGATAAACGATTGATTGTTGTGTGGAATGTTGATTGTTGTATAATACATCGGTGATTAGTAAAATATAAAAGATTGATTATTGTGTGAAACGTTGATTGTTATATGACAAATCATTTATTGCTACAAGATATATGATTGATTTATTGTTTGTTTGTTACACTATTGACTGCTCTATGGGGTTTGATAAAGTGTTGTAAGATAAAATTACCCCCTCTGCTGTGTGTCCACCGTGACGAGGTAGAGGGGCTTGTGCGTCCCAATGACCCCAAGAGCTATGCCGACGGTAGCACAGCTACTGGTAGGGTCACCCATGTCGGACAGGTCAAGGGAGAGGGACCAGACGAAGTGACGCACAAACCTGCTGCCTTGTAGGTAGACTGGGGACAGTCAAAGGCTAGGGAAAGCACCCCAAATACATGCTTGTCAAAATCGGATGTACTGAGCCACAGGCTTGACAAAGCAGTGCAACGTAAAACCTGCTGCCTTGTAGGTAGACTGGGGACAGTCAAAGGCTAGGGAAAGCATCCCGAATAAATGCTTGTCGAAATCGGATGTACTGAGCTGTAGTCGATGGTAAAAGAGAAAGGGAGACAATCATAAAGACTGATGCTTCCTTCACTACGGTGCTAAGAGGTAAAGAGTAGTTCTGACTTCGTTACGGCCAAAGAAGAAAAATAGTGAAAAGAGAGAGAACCTCACACCGCCTCAACCAACAAAAAAAGATGATAGTGATTAGATAAGAAGATATACGAGATCTCAGGCAGGGGCCTCAACTCTGGACTGACTGTCATATTTGAGACCCAGACATTGAATTAAGGTGTTAGATTGTGGTAGAAATATTGACTGTAAAAAGTAAAAACTAAAAGAGACTAAACAAACAAATTAAAGACAGTACAAAAATAGCTCTTTATTTATCAACAACTACAAATTTTGGTGACAATTTGTGTTCAAACACATTGAATAAAGCATTCAATAAGGGATGTTCAATTACAGATACAACAGACAACTGCATATATCAAACATCAACCAAGGGTGGCCCCTTACCAATCAGGACACTTAAAACAGGGTACACCAAGTACCACAACACAGGTGTTCCAAACAATGGCTGGTTAGACTGACACAATAAAGAACTTTGACACAAGCCACACTGCACAGACAACAATAAAACACTACAAAAACATAGGTTACACAACATAAACCCCAAGACGCGACATAAACACAAAAGTTGTGACACAATTTACTATCCCACCAAGAACCCAGGCCTGCTGACACTAACTAGTCAGCCGCTCCTGTAACAACGGAAAACACAATATATGATTATCATTGTAAAGAAATAAAATTAAACACATGAAGCAATGAGCACATACAATGTAACATGAATTAACCCATAGGTCATAAATGTCCCTCCATCTAATTATCAACCTTGCCCCTCTAGTTGTACTACTGCTATTCTGAGGTAACCCTTGGTGACTGGCATGATCATTCTTGCGTTGCCTCATTCTTCTTAAAGGTGACTACATATCTAATTGTTAAATACAACAATCAATGTTGCATCATCAGATCACCCACTTTATTATCTCCTCCAGTTGTGCCACTGCTATCATGAGATTACACTTGATATTGCTAGAATGGACCACCTAATGCGACAATGTCAATCTGCTCCACCTTCTCAGCTCAATTAACTACACCACACAGCTCCTACACACACAAGCAGTGGAAGATTGATCTCATTTGTCCAGCTGTAAACACATAGCTACAAATAACAGAGTACCTACATCAGCCACTGAAACTGTCACAACATCACAACACATTTGGTTAACACACACCAGACACTGCAAACAAACACAACATCTCAACACGGCTTCAGTTAACACACACCAGAATGACATCTGTGTGCTGACAAATTGGGTTACCTTTCCTGCCTACCAAAATAGCTACATTTACCAAGGAACCCATAATCAGTTCCCTGTCCACACTTTACAGAGTATTTTATACATTCATTTGTACCAAGTCACCGGTAACATAGAACCGTACCAAGTCACCGGTAACACAGAACAACACAGTATTCCCTATAAACCACATGTTCATAGAACACTATCAATGTTCAGTCCATGATGGAGCCACAATCAAACACCACCTATTATATCCTCAGTCTAATGCTCTACAATTCTCTCTCTACTGTTACGCACACCGACAACTGTTTTGCTAACACACCGTACTCTTTTCCTTAATATAAAACATATATTGACGGGTTGAACTCCTGTGCTCCACATCTGATAGTATACTTTACTCCTATGCAACAATACACAACATTATGAACTCTGCCACCATCAGACACTAAGTTACCTCAGCATAGGGACTTCACTGGACAACTACCCCAACAATGTCCCAGTTTGCATGAAGAGTACCAGCACTAATATGATACTGTGCAAGTTAAAGCATCTGATTAGCATTACAAACTAACAACCAGCAAGCAAAACATGTCTAACTATGAAAAGCAACAGACATACATACAATGTGGAATCACCTTATTTGTAGAATGTGAAAATGTAACCTTACACATAGAAGAATCACAACATTCACAGAAAGTTAAAGATAAAGATAAACATTTATTACACAGGAACTCAATTAGGAACTCTATGATACCCTTAAGACAGTTCATAAAATAAACACACCATTAGTATCAAGTAAGAGTGCATCATCCATATGAGACAGGATCAAAGCATAACCATGTTCATGAGCAGAAGCAGAATATCAGCACTAATATAACAACCAGTGTATTATATATATTATGTCATAACAACACACTAATGACCAATAAGTGTTATTCAAGGCCCAACACAATCAGTGTAATATTATTTGTGAGTGGACAGCAAATGTACAGTTGTGCACTCTGTTCCCCACCATTCTTCCTATGATACACCGGTTATAAATTTTGCCATCTTACGCTTCATGTCACACGACAAATACATATTAATATCTCTGCGAAGGGTGGTACGCAGTACTAAATCACATCCTCTCCACCGTGCGACAACCGCCATGCTTAACTTAGGACAGAATCTCAGTCACTGATTCCATCAACAACTTGATACACCTACACAAACATTACTGCACTCTGGTAACAGATGTGATGCCAGACTTCACTTACTGCTGAACACCCAATTTCTGTACTATGTTGAATATTGTTGAACTGCCAAATTGTGTATAATTCTAACATTAAAGGGCACTGAAGTGATTCATTCAGGCTATTCTAGTTAACTGTGTACCTACTAAAAGTACATAGCATCAATGTATTCAATACTCCCCAATTACTATTTATGTGGCCTAACTACATATATTAACCATTAACCCATCATTGCCACATATAACATGTAAGTACCCTTCCGCCCCCTGCTTTTTTACAAAAAAAAATGGT
>JACEFZ010011044.1:0-50794 GCA_014155875.1 Cepaea nemoralis | reverse complement strand
ACAACACAGAAATGAGGTTCCTGAGAAGAATACTCAACGTATCAAGAAGAGATAAGATCAGAAATGAAGAAATCAGGACTAAAGTGGGAGTTAAAGCTGCTCTAGATTTTATTAGAAAGCAGCAAGTCAAATGGTTTGGCCATGCAAGTAGGCTACCAGTCAACAGCATGCCACAACAAGCAATGATGTACAGACCAGATGGAAACAGAGGAAGAGGCCGACCACGTAAACGTTGGACGGAGGGAATAACAGAATCCATGGTAACGTCGATATACGAAGCCCATAACCGGGCACTCTCACGAAGTTTATACTTCACCTCGACACCGCAAGGTACAAGAGGAACATGATGAGATGAGATGAGATTATGAGGACATTACCTATGTAAACTAGTTGTATGAAAATTCATGAAACATTAATAGTGATTGTGAACGAATTGTAAAATTAACCATGTTGTGTATCACTATCAGAATGTCAACATCCATCATAATCACATTAATATTTGTGCAAAAACAAAATTTTTTTGCACAACAGTAGGAGATTACAGGCTAGGCTAGAATTATACAGCATAGCGCATTTAGGGGAGTTAGAAAGTGAAGACAAGACGACATTTACATTCATTGACGTTCATTTGGACTATCATACATTCATTTCATCTACATTAATCATTATCATTTATATCACATTTGATGTTTGCCATACTTCGAAATGATAATATGTTTATTAACACCATGTATTGCACATTACATGCTTGTTGCTAAAATGGTGATGTTCCATTAAACAGAAACATCAGATATAAAAGCAAGTCTAGCAGGCGTGTGTAGGAAAGATAGCGGCGAAACATCCCGAGTGCCGTATTTTGCCCCGAGATTAGATGAGTATATTTTCCTCTAATTTTGATATGCACGTTTAACGACGCATCCTCTTTTTCAGAAACAGGTTGTAAACAACTGTGAAATTGTACTGGAAAATATTTTACTATCAATTGTCAGAGCAACATAAAGCCTAACAATGTCATCATTACATGACTTCATCCAGGCTGGTAAAGAACTAGAATACACTGGAGAAAAACTGGAGAAATGGGCAAATGAAAGATACAAAGAAGAGATGGAGAGAAAAACTGCTCTAGAGAGAGACCAAAGAGCATTAGAAAGACAACATCAAAAGGAGATGAAGGAGTTGGAAGAAAACACTAAACAAAAGGAATTGGAACTAAAACAGAAGCAGATAGAAATGGACGATGCCACCAAGCAGAAACAGATAGAGGTGGAGTCACAAACGAAATTAAAGATGAAAGAAATGGAGATTGACTCTAACACCCAGATAGCCTCTACTAAATTAAAAAGCCAGGAAGAACAAAATAAATTCTCCAAATATAAAGGATTAATCAAGCCCTTCAGTCAAGGCGATTCAATATCAGCTTGGACTGAAAATATAGAGTTCCAGCTGAGAACACAGAAAGTACCATTAAATGATTGGGCGATGATCTATATGAGAAATCTCAGTGGGGAGCCATTAAAGGTCATATAATCTGTACCATCAGAACTTAGAAGTAATTATCAGTACATTCACGATAGGATAATGCTGCACTTTCTTCTCGACGCTGCTGGCTATCAGATCCAGTTCTCACAGGTAAAGCCAAAAGCTACTGAAACGTTCCTAGATTACGTATCAAATGTCCAGAGTATATTTAAAAAATGGCTTAGAGCAGCTGTCATAACAACTGTCATTTACTGCCAATATAGTACCTTGCGGTGTATGGCAGAGGGGTCTTTTAGCCTGAGGAATAAAGGCCGCCTGGCTAGTGCAGTCGTCGCGAACTGTACAGGTTAGGATTTTCTGTTTGCCCCCGACAGAAATAAATCCCACACCTTACCGAGGAATCGAACCCAGGCCTCCCGAATGAGAGTTCGGCGTTCTAGCCTCTCGGCCAGCCGCTCCTCTTAGAGCAGCGAAAGTGGAAAAGAATTTTGACAAATTGGAAGACTTAATGGTGATGGATAAAGTCATTTCCACCGTTCCTACTCCGTTTGCTAAGTTCCTCCAGCAAGCAGACATTGAATCCATTGAACAACTCGAAAAACGAGGGTCTGCTTATTTTTCCTCAAACAGGGACGTATTTAAGACATCCATGCATTATACTGAAATTACTGCCTTTGTCAAAAACATGCCAAATAGGTCTTATAAACAAAAAGACTATCAACACAAAGATAAACCATATCAGAAGCCACCACAATGCGGTTACTGTAAATTATGTCATCCAAGTTACGCCATGTGTGATACAAGTCCCTCCTATCCTGCTCATCTAGAAATGATGATGAAGAAGCAGGAGAACAAACGTAATGCTTACAAACGTGCTGATAAATTTTTTTTTTGGTTCTAGTTATGGCCATTATAGTTCTAGATGTTTGGGCAGGCAAAGAATGAATACAAGTAATGCCGTACTCATCGATATGTCATCTGCCGATGAGAGTATAATCGATTCTGAACTTGAAAATGTATTACCAATCAGTGAGTGTGAAAGTGTGAGTGCAGCTATTGATATATTAGACTTCAATAAGTGTGACATATGCCACCAGTTTCAGACGGACGGCAAACTTAAATGTGGGCATTGTATACCATGTTCCAACGAAGATGCCAATGCAGCTCTAGCCTCCAGAGGCAATTTAAAGTTCCACGATGCACTGGTAAACGAACAACCATGCCAATGTTTACTGGATGGCGGGAGTACTCTACTTGGCGTTAAAAGAGACCTAGTGAAGACATAAGATTACACGGGTGAATTTGTCAAATGCCGCACTTTCTCTGGAAACATAGAGAAATACCCGCTGGCTAAAGTACGCATAAATACCCCGTTCCTTTCAGGCACATTTACATGCGCAATCCTTCAACATCCCTGTACGGATTTAATTTTAGGTTGTTTGCCATCATTGAAACAGTGTACTGATCAAGAAATATTAGCCTGGAAACAAGCAAACACGGCTAATGCTGTAACAAAGTCAGATACTCAAACACATTACACTGACCTACAAAACGAAATGTTACAGTTGTTAACACCCACCGGCGTGAGTAACAGTGCTACTCGACAAGAATTTATCGAGGCACAACGCAACGACCAAACTATCACACCTTATTTTAAATTATTAGGTGAGCGAGCGAAAGTTACTAAGAATGCATCATGGTATTCTAGAGTACATAACGGAATTCTCATGCGTTATTATACAACAAATAACCATGCAATTCAGCAAACGGTGTTACCTGTAAAACACCGACAAACTATGCTAAACATTGCACATGAGTCACTGTTTGCTGGACATTTAGCCTACGACAAAACGAGAGCCAGAGTTTTGGGACACTTTTACTGGCCGAAATTTTGTAACGACATTAAAATGTTCTGTAGATCATGTAATATATGTCAACATTTAGTACGAAAGGGAAAGCATGCGACAGCCGAGGTTCAGCGTTCTATTTTGGCTTCTAGACCATTCGAAAGTGTAGCGGTAGATATTGTTGGACCCCTGAATCAGGTGTCGAACAAATGAAACCGTTTTATACTAACCCGCGTGGATCTCTGTACAAGGTGGATCGAAGCTGTACCACTAAAATACATTACCTCCAAAGATGTGGCAAATGTGTTTCTACATCTGTTCTGTCGATTTGGTTTTCCTCGAACTATTTTGAGCGACCGAGGAACCCAATTTATTTCGGCTGCTATGCAAGCCCTAACAAAATTGCTAGGAATAGAGCAGCACTTCTGTACCCCGTATCACCCTGCGAGTAACGGGATTATAGAAAAAATAAACGGGGATCTAAAACACATGCTGGCAAAAGTAACAGCAGAGAACCCATCTGATTGGGACACTCTACTACCAGCAGTGCTATTTGCCCATCGAGAAATTCTGCACTCGAGTACGGGTTTCTCACCTTTTGAATTAGTTTATGGGGCGAACCCTCGTGGACCCCTAACAATCTACCATCAGCTAGTCACTGGCTCAGTAGAAAACCCAACAGCAGTAACACCATACGAGATGGTAACAGAGACACGCGATAAGATCATGAAAGCGTGTCTAATAGCAAATTCATCTTTGGAGAGTAAAGGCCAAATGTACCGCGATTATGCAAACAAGGGTGCCAAAACCCTCCACCTCGAACCCAATCAAAAAGTACTGCTTTTACTACCAGATAAACGTAATTTGTTACTAACATCATGGCAAGGGCCATTCAACGTCGAACGAAAGATATCAAATGTCGACTATGAAATATCGATAAAGGGAAAATTAAAGATATTTCATATCAACATGCTGAAACCTTATTTCTCACGACACGAACTGAGGACAGACGGACAGAGTGCACCTACACCAGTTAACCGGACGACAGACGTACATAACACAACTACACTAGGCAGGGCGACAGATCATGACGACATCGCAAACACTTAGCCAGGAAACAATATACGCAGCTAGTACAACAACAGTACTTAATCAGACGGATGACGACGGAATAGAATTACCTGTCCCGACAGTCGACACGACAGGGACAATCGATAGCATACGGATAGAACCGAAACTGACAGACGAGCAACGACAACAACTGATAGAACTAGTAACTGAGTACAAGGACATCTTCTCCGACATCCCAGGTAGGGCAGACAGAATAGAACACTCTATAAGTCTGACTGATAGCACACCTATCAAATGTAGACCTTATTCCATCCCATTGAGTTACAGGGAAAATCTCGATAAGGAATTGTTAAATCTAGAGGCGAGTGGAATAATTCAGAAATCTCAGTCAGAGTATTCTTTTCCAATAGTCCTAGTCCGAGAGAAGGACTCAACCGTCCGCCTCTGCGTCGATTATAGGCGCTTAAACAACGTGACCACGGTCGACGCTGAACCTATCACATCATGTGAGGACCTAATCCTTGATATGTCAACATCCCGTATCTTCTCAAAACTAGATCTCACAAAAGGTTATTGGCAGGTCCCAATGGAATCTTCTTCAATTTATTTGACTGCTTTCTCAACACCTTTAGGCCTGTACGAGTGGCGCTTTCTTCCTATCGGTCTTCGTAATGCACCAGCCACTTTTGTCCGTCTCACTAGGAACCTTCTCCACGGAGTGACCACTACTTCGTCCTATATAGACGACATTTGCATCCATACAGCAGACTGGACAACACACCTACTAAAACTGCGACATGTCTTCGACAGATTGCGATTATTTGGTCTGACTGTGAAACCCACCAAAGTGGAATTGGGAATGGAAGAAATTGATTTTTTGGGCCATACAATCACCAGAGGCCAATTAAGAACTGATGAGAAAATAGTGACCAAGATTCTCAATCTAACTATGCCTACGACCAAGAAACAGGTCCGTAGCTTACTTGGTCTTGTCAACTATTGCAGCAAATTTATTTCCAATTTGGCTGAAATTACCAGTGTGTTTTCTAATGTTCTAAAAGCATCTGTAAAACTTAATGTACAGGATGCAGAGTTAATCAGTGCGTTATCAAAATTGAAAAATTTATTTAGCGTTCCACCTGTCTTGCGTTTGCCTAATGTCAATCTTACGTATTATCTCCGCAGAGACGCAAGCTCCATTTCCATTTCTTGAGTCCTAGGCCAATTTTATGAAGGCAAGTTTCACCCAATAATGTACGTGAGTCTCAAGATCAGCCCAGTTGAAAGAAGGTATTCTACATCTGAATTAGAAGCTTTAAGCGTGATATATTGTGTAAGAAAACTACATCGATTCCTGGCGGGTACAGAGTTTGTTATCGAGACCGATAATTCGCCTCTGACGGTCATGCAAACTGGTGTTCATAGGAACAATAGGATCTACAGATGATCCTTGATTTTGCAAAATTACGCCTTCACGATTAAACATTTGAAGGGCAGTTTGAACGTTTTAGCTGACACTTTGAGCAGACCTTCTCCCATTGAAATACCTGAAATACGAGAAGAGAGCTACCTTACCAGAAACATTGACACTGTAAATGCTTAGTGCCCTATGTGGTGATTGTGAAACACTAGATTGCGTTACCATCTCCAGTCGCTTACATGTATGTAATATAAACAGTGTCAGCATTAGTGGTATGAACAGACGTATTTGTGAATTGTCTACACCACTACCACTTATACCAACCTTGAGTGGATCGAGATTTGAGACTTGAAACTACACCAACCAGTAGCATACCCTTAGTATGAACATTAACCAGGACAAGAGCGTGAATCAGACTTTGTCTACCTGAACGTTGTTTTCGAGGACATTCTACAGAGGACACGGCTCGAACTTCACACCTGGATGTAATTAGTTAGTGTAGTTAGTTATTCTATTATTTGTGATATGTATATAACATGTTTTTATAAACAGTAGCGTATAACTTCATATTTTGCGAAAATATTAGAATTACTTCTATAAATGTACCATATAACTTTATTTAGGACATTTCATAGTTATAACTCATCTATAGTTAGTTAAAAACTTAGTTAAGTTAACATCCACATCATATTACTTTAATTTATCACCATTTAAACTTATTTAGTTAGATAAGTTAATTAAAACATCATTTAAAAATTAACCCGATCATTTAATAATTTATATCATTTTAGGCATTAATACACTTTAAGGTAAATAACCCATGTTTCTTAAATGAAATAAATTAGTTAGATTATTTCCCTTAGATAAATTTAGAACAGTGCACCAATTTAGAATAGATTAGTTAGAGCAGTCATTACTATAGGATTGGTATCGAACAATCCGTGTCAATCATGTATATTTTTGTATATAGTGTCAAGTGCATAAACATAGCACAGTCATGTGGCTTGATTACCCATGTAAATTCAGCCAGCTGTTTAATGTACATAATTTTGGTTCGACCATGCAATATTTCTTGAACCATATTCTAATGACAGCCAATATTTTAAAACCAGTTTTTGAATGAAAGGTGAATGAAAGATTGTGTGAATGGTACAGAGAGAGAAGAACGAAAGATGCGTGAAAGATAGAGACAGAATGAATGAAATTAAGAGAGTGAGAGAGATGTGGCGGTATTTTTTCACCGCGCAAGATGACTTGTTTTCACTTGTCTGCGTCAACCTGTGTAATCAAATGTGTGTCAATTTTTATAAGTGTGTAGTTGCCATACTTTAGTGGAAAACATAGGGAACGTATTTTGAGTATCATAAAACGGCACTGTAGACATAAATTAGCATAACACACTCATTTGTGACTACAGTAAACCTTTTTACGGCGCTCGAAATAATACATACACGTATATTAGAAATGCATACACACGTCAGTTAATTAAATACACTTTAATTTAGTAGAGAACACACAACCAACCAGGAAAACAAACAGGTAAACTTGCATACACCATTGTTTTCAAAGAACCATAACTACTCCAACAGGGGAAACAATAATATTTCTAAAGCCTTAGTGTAACACTTAAATATTTCTTCACAAGCTGGAGCTAAAAGGTGAAGAGGGGCACATTAAACATGCATACAAGTTGGGGTTTATTATATGGGAGCATGAACATTTATTTCCATGTTTTGCACTTATAATGGAGGCAAGTTGTTAGGGATTGTAAATTTGGACAGTCTGAGGACAGGCCATTTGGGCATTGGATCCGGTCCTACCAATTCTCATAATAGTATAGCCAACTGTACTAGTGTATTGAGCTACTCAATCAACCGAGTGAAGTGATACAACAGTGTGACAAAGGACAGGAGAGATCTTGTCATATCCCCATAAAAGAAGTACAATACTCGCAAAGTCTTTGACAAAATTGGACAGCCAATTTTTCTAACATTACTTGTGTTAACCCCACAACTTAAAAGTTTGTAACACAACAGGGGAGGATGGAGAGTCTGTCAAAGACTTAGGAGTTAACGCTAAGCCAATAATAGAGAGATAAAATAGCTCTAAGCTAATAAGAGCTGAAATGGAGCATAGTAATAGGGCAAGTGACGTAATAAGATAGGAGACCAGACAAGAGAGACACTATCGCTATAAATAGCGATAACGGGACACCCTTGTGTCAACAAGAAGGGCAACCAGCACATATGAGCGGAGTTGCCCAAAAGACTGGGAGAACGAGTGCACGAGGCTAGACCGAGTAACGCTGGTCAGCACAGCCAGGGCCCAGCACGTAAACCCACAACCGCACGCTGAGCTAATTGCTGGTGGCTGAACACACCACGCTCAGCGAGCTCAGACAGACTTCAGACGGCTTAGAGATCGGACGTGTATCCGCTAGGGATACTTTGTGTTTATTAAAGGACAGTATTATAGTTATATAGTCTAGCTTAGCTTCATTAGTTATAATGTATACATCATCTCCTCATTCCATTTTATCGTCATCACATTCTATGTTAAATACCGTGATGGTATTCCGCTCATGGAGCTATTGTTGATAAGCTCCAAATAAACATGTATCCTTTTACAGATAATGCGAGTTGTCACTTCGTGTAGTGTAAAAGAAGGGAATCCTTGTACGCCTGTCGCAAGTGGGTTGCTGACACTCACTGTTGTGGTGTTATCCCCCATCCCAGCTGGCCCACTAAGAACAGCCGAAGACATCCCAGTCAGCCCTCAAGAGAAGGCAGGAGCAGACCATGGGCATTCCCCGCCATCCAAGGAAGCTTCCATACTTGCAGAGCCGACACACTGTGCTCTGGTACTGGTCTCACACAAGGAATCGTCACGTTCTGGACATGTCTACTTTGCCTCACTTCCGTATATTGGGGCCTCCGTTCACCATAGGCTGTTCTTCCGGAAACCAGAAGAATGCAGTCTGCAGATGACATCCACACAGTAAGCTTTCGATTCAGACTTTCCAAGTAATGGATTTGTTATCCAAGCAATATTCCATTTCGTGCCACTAGGACACTTTGTCCACCTTTTATGAAGCCCACACAGTGAGCTTTTGATTCGGACTTTCCACGTACTGGATTTGCTATCCAATCAATATTCCATTTCATGCCTTTGGGACGCTTTTGTAACCGACATACCTGTGGTATGAAGTGTGGCAGTTTAAATACGTCTTCATGCACCTTTAAATGTCAACCTGAATGTAGTTAAAGTAAGCTGCAGTCAACTTGAGCTTGTTGATATCTCCATAGAGCTTGACAAATATATGATTTTGACGTCCTCATGCTCCAGGAGCTAAATACAGACAAGCTCTGCTCAAGCTCTGCGCTTGACACATACCTCAGGGGCTAGCGAAGAGAGAGAGAGAGAGAGTGAGGAGGAGAAGACGAGGAAATGGTGTGAGACGCCGGCATAGAAATAGGAGCGCAGGCGCCAGGAGAACAAGACGAAAAGTGGAGAGACTAGGTTTCAACTATGTAAGAGTGGGATACTGGAATTATCGCAGTGCCAGACAGAGAGGTCCTGTATTGGAGAGACTAATATATGATTTTGACGTCCTCATGCTCCAGGAGCTAAATACAGACAAATACCATTGCCCTGGGTACTCCAGTTATATAAACCCTACTGGGCAGAAGAGACATGGACAAGGTCTGCTGGTGAAGGAAGGAGTGAAGCATGTGGTACTCGACTTGAGCCAGTGGAATCACAGTGCAAGAGAGGTCCAGGGTATACAAATGGAGATTGGTGGCTTAAGTTGGAACATCATAAATGTATATGCCACAGTGGACTGTTGTGTCAGAAAGGAACATTGGGACTGGCTCAAGGAACTGGAGGAATTACCAGGTGATAGGCTACTCATATGTGGAGACTTCAATGCAAGGAACAGAGATTAAGACAGTAGGGGAGAAAACCGACTGGGAATTTCCCTTGCAGATGCCATGGTGGACTCCGATGTGGTCTGCATAAATGATGGTAGGCCGACAAGAATGGCAATGAGGCCTGGCGATGCAGACACAGCTATTGACTTGGCACTTGTCTCCCAGTCATCAGTCCTTGATGTAAAGTGAAATGTTTTGAATGACCATGGGAGTGATAACATGCCATGCTCAGTCCTGATCTCTAAACCCAGGAAAGTTAAAGCTGGGAGAACGCGCAAGACCTCCCGGTATGAATGGACCGATTGCCTTCTTGGACGCCTCAGACAAGGGGCATGCAACAGGACTGTTAAAACTCCTTTTTTGCAGCCCCCATGGTGGACCCCAGAAGTAGACCATGCTTGGAAAGCAAAGAGAGCTGCAATGAAGCAGCTAAAGACAGTGCGACAGACACTTCGAAGCTCACGAGAGGTAGTGGACACAGCGGAAAATGTCAAGAAAGACAAGGTGGAGGTTTTCAAGCGCTGTGCTGCAGAGGCCAAAAAGGCAAAATGGGAATGTTTCATGAAGGAGATTGGAGAGGATAAAACTGCAAAAATTCTGGAAACTGCATAGGCAAATGCAGAGAAAAGATCGGCCGATGACAGTGGGAACAATTGATAGAGATGATGGTGTGAGCGTGACAACAGACAAAGAGAAAGGGGAGGCGTTTCTCCAGAGATGTTTAGAGCAGACCAATCATAATGATGCGGACACCAGGGATGCAGTTAGAGAAGAGCTATCTGGCACCACGAAGAATATGCAGTATGAAGACATCATACGGGTGGAAGATGTTAAACACATTTTTAAAAAGGCAAAAGACACGGCACCAGGTCCCGATGGGGTCAGGTATGGCCACATGAAGGGTTTGAGCGAAGCAAACCTGGAGGAGATGACCGACTGATTTAACCAGAGCATTAGGACAGGATCAGTACCGCAGGATTGGGTGCACAGCTATCTCATCCCTCTTCCAAAATCATTCAAGGATCAGTCAAAGCTTAGCGGCTTTAGGATCATTACCCTTCAAAATACATTTGGGAAGGTTTTAGAGAAGATAGTCGCTAACAAGCTGCAAGAGGTTTTGGAAAGGGGGAAGCTTCTTCCAAGAGGCCTGGGGAGCTACACTCCAGGAGAAGATACCTAGTCAAATGCAGCCACTTTTGCCTTTAATGTTTATGAGGGGTTGCTGAGTAGACAGGAAACGATGGCGGTAACGCTTGATCTCGAGGATGCGTACAATAGTGTTCGATTTGATATTTTGATGACCGCACTGATAGAGAAGGGGGTCAATCCTTGGTTGGTGAACTGGATAGCAGCCGTCCTGCACTCTCATCGGGTTGCTCTCCGTCTGGGCGCATGGACCTTAGAGCCACATATGTTAACCCCGGGACTGCCACAGGAATCTGCAGTCTGACGGTGCTCTTTAATGTGTATACAATCAAGATTGCAAACCTAGAAGCACTAGGGGTTGGAATAATACTAACATTTGCAGATGATATTCTTGCATATAGGCAGGGGAGAGATAGGGAGCAAACAGCCCAGCAGTTACAGGCGACAGTAGATAAAGTGATTGACTGGTGCACAGAAATCCACCCGGAAAAGGCGGCTGTTTTGTGGTGCTCTCTGGACAAAAGGATTGTAAAAGCTGATGTCCCAAGCCTCGCGATAGATGGTAACAATGTCAGCAGAGAGAACAAACTGAAGTATCTGGGGATCACATTTGACAGGAGCCTATCCTTCAAGGACCATGTGGAGACGGTCGTGACAAGATCTCAAAAGGCACTCAATGCACTTAAAACTATGGCTGCAATGGACATAGAGCAGAGAATGCTTTTCACACTATACCAGAACTTGATCCTCTCAGTAATTGATTATGGATTAGATCTGCTCACTGTCTCAGAGAGTCAGCTGGTGAAGTTAGAGCGCATACAGAACGAAGCTATGCGGGTCATTCTGGGATGCACTAGAGACACCCCAGTAGTGTGTATGCGTTACATCCTTGGTCTGCCGACTGTTGCTGGTAGGCTCAAGGTGATGCAGGCGAAGGCATACCTCAGAGTAGCTGCAGACACAGACCACCCACTGCATGAGGCGCTCATGATACGATCAGACAGGTGTGCCCCTTGGAGAACATTAGGCGTGGAGAGGAATGGGTCAGAGTGCCAGCAGAGCAGTCAGACCTGTGCAGAGTTATAATCACATTAAGCCGGGAGTGCAGGGAGTGGCCAGCAGGGGCCACGGAAGTGGAAATCCAGAAACTAATTCAGGACAATGCTCACTCGAGTGATGTGATTATCTACACAGATGGTTCGGTGTCAAGAGGTGAGAGAAGTGGCTGGGGGTTCATAGCCAAAGCTAATGGTCGATGTTTGGGGCAGGAGAGCCTGGCATATGATACCACAACATCCAGCTTAAGAATGGAAGTGGAGGCAGTCACTGCGACTCTCCGCTGGATGGAGAATACCACACACACACACACACACATCGTGATTGTAACTGACTCAGAAAGCATGCTGACGAGGGTGAGGACGGGCAGACTTCGTGCGGAGTGGCTTGCTTCGCTTCGGAGGTCACGGGTGACAAGCATCGCCTGGATCTTTTCTCCGGGGCATGCCGGTGTGCTGGGAAATGAACAGGCGGTCAGATTGGCTGGCTCTGCAGAACGTGGTGGACTTTTGATACATGACAATGCAGACGTGGTTGCGGCCTTGTGGGAGCACTTGCACACCTCGGAGGAGCAAATGGATTACCATGGTCTGGCAAGAATGAGACAACGAGGAGTGACGAAGTGATCTGGCCGAAGCTCAACGCTCAGAGGAAAGGCGAGACGGACTTATAATCAGATTGCTACTGGTACTATTAGTGTTGGAACTCTTCGCTGGCTGCTGAGGATGGGGACGGAGCACTTATGGGAATGCCCCGAATGCTGTGATGTCGATTCCTAAATCAATCAATCAATCTATCTATCAATCCATAGAGCTTGTCCTCAACTGAAGCAGGTGTGGGCCAAAATATCTTTCTCTGTTCTGCATATATTGGGCACTCCTGCAGCAAATGTTTAGCTGTCATTTTACCAGTTCCACAATTACATTCATCGGTGTATCTCCTATCTTTAGTTTATTGAACAATTGGTATTTCAGCATGTTATGTCCTGTGCAGAGTCTGAAGATTGCTACTTGTTCTGGTATTAGTATAGCTTCCTTCCATGCCTGTGGGACTATTCCTCTCTTCCAGCTGTAATTTACGACTGCTAGTAGTTTCTTTTTTTGCCTTAGTGCCTAGTCCTATTAGCATTTCATTTGTGATTCCATCCTTTCCTGGAGATTTCTTCTTTTGTAGGGTATTCATTGCCTCTTTGATTTCTACCATTGTTAGATTTGCCATCATATATTCTGCTGCTGTCTCTGTATTACCATGATGTATCTGTTTGTCTTTGATTGCTTTCTTCTGTTCGGTTGTAATTGTAACAGTACAGCGAGGTAACGGTGAACTGGCAATAACTCCAAGACGATTCTTTCTTCATATTACTTTATTCAGAATCAACGGAGACAGGTTATAACAAACCATCAATCAAGCCAGATGTTGTCCAGCTAAATCATACGTCCATATATGAGGATGGGTCATTAACAACTGACCTTGTTTCTAAGATCCTCGTCATAGGACGACCCACCCTAACTACCCCATATTATGGTGCCCTACTTCCCTATTGACTATGCACACCTCGTTGCCCCTTCTTCCAATTCCTAACTCTGTTACATTTCCTCCCTTTCTTCAACCAAGACTTTTCCCTGAAAAGTCTTAAACCCAGAACCCTACTATAATTTCCAGCCAAAAACTTCTAAGTAAAATATCGTACAAGTTTTTAACTCATATCACTGCCCCATCATTCCTTTCATTTCACTTGGAATATATATAGCCATCCGCTACTATCCCCCACACGCAACTTTACTTTACTCCACCTCTCAGATAACTAGCTGCTTTTACTTCTATAATATTATTTAAGTCCCAAAACTAAGTAAGTTACAGGTAAATTACAACCCCGCATGAAACAGCTATCCGCCCTTCATTATACAACACTTCCTCTCCTATATACATCAATGGTACTTCTTCTTCTCATCTACAGGGATGCAAACTATCCGCTTAACCCTTTTTAATTTTATTTTCCATCATGTACATACATATCAATATCTGATCTCGACCATAAAAATTCAAAACACCATACTCTTCCGAAAATACTCCATACTCCCTAGCATCATCACCAACAGGTCTACGCCAATAACCATTACCTCAGCGTTACCAATTCTCCACATTCAACCAACCTGAAGTCACTCGTACTAACACACGATAGGAAGACAAATAATCAAAGAATCGGTGGCCACCAGAGAACAAAGAACAAGAACTCTTCCTCACAAAACCATACTCACATTTACCCCACCATGTCGCCCTGAGGATTTACGCAGTAAAGTCTAAAACAAACACATATCTCTCACAATTCAATTATATCACTTATTATGGGAACATTTCTACCAATTTCATATTATATCTCCGAATCTCATCTAATTTATACATATTATTTAATCTCAAATTCATAAAGAACTGAATTCAAGACAAATCAAAATAGAACAATATCACCCCCCCCCCCCCCCCTGGTTTTCAAACATGTTTTCATATATCCCCACATTTTTCAAAATAAATATACATAATGAAATAGTAATCAAGTTCAATTAAAATCAACTACTTATTGTAATCAAACAACGTTAGTCCCTTTTTTTTGGACTAACGATCTACTCCTAACAACAATAAAGACAACTCAATGCTAGGACAAATATTAACCTGCATTAACCCCAAAACATATCTGTTACCAACAGACTATTCTCATCATAACGAAGAACACTATCTATTCCCTCAACAAAAGTCATTAATTAACAAATGACCGTACTTTTTCTGAAAATCGACAATCACCTCTCCTCCAGCAAGTATAAGCGCAAACCAAGTCATTTATTTTCTCACATCATTCTACCAACTAGTGTCAGTCTCTTAATTAGTCTTTAGTACTACATTGGTCTTACTTCTAATTGTACTAGGTCTGGGGAGCACATCATACAGTCAACGTCTCAAGCTCTACCTTCTTCCGTAACATTAGTCTCCCATTCATAATGTTTACTGATGACTGCTTTCGAACACCTGACTAAGAAACGCTGCATTCTCCCGTATTATTAATTCCTCAAGCTCTTAATAAGCCCTACATTCTAACATGCTTCTAACGATTCACATGCTTCTTTACATAATACTTTCTCAGAATTACTCACTTCTGCCTCTCTCACCCTTACTCCTCAATTTTCTTTATTATCTTCATTAACCACCATCAACTTTTAACCTCTTCTCTTCACAATTTAACTCAGGACAAGCCACTTCTTCGCCAACCCCCGTCATCCAACACCTTAATTCTGCTGTCTATACCTTTTACTCCCATTTATCAGCAGTCCTTCACAGCTAACTTCTCTGTGTTCTCTCATTCTTCCGCACACTCACATCCGCCAACGACATGGAACCTGCTTACCATAAATAAACGGAACGTTAATTCTCTATCTGTCACCCTGTCATAGAATTTTCATTAATTCTGTCCCTCACCACACATTATATACTAAAGACATCACAAATTTCCAATCATCTTCTCTCTACCTCCTAACTTTCGCATACTCACTTACTCTGTCCTCCGCAAAATCACCGGTATGCTTTATCATCGTCACCACTCAGTAATTCTTCGCATATTCGCACGGCACTCGTATTTTATGCTTGCTCAGTTGCACTGACCACTCACTGTGTACAGACAACCTCGTTCTCGTCATTATTCTCGTATCACGACAACCCGACGTGCATATACTGTTATTTCCAAGAAAACAAATTAGACACCAATTCAACATTCTACCAATTACTCAACGCACCCTAAGCATATCGATCACTTTTTCTTCCAGCACGCGTATGTATTTTATTCTTCCACAGACAGTGACATAATCTCCCTCCACACCGGAGTCTAAGACATACCAATCACTCTGTATATCCATGCGCTGCTACTAATCATCACCCGATATCGTTCTATCCCTGCATTCCAACCAGACGACTTTTCAAAACTTCACTCTTCACTTCATTCTCTAATCAGCACGACGAACACAAGTTTGTCTGCACGTTTACACACGCAAAGACAACGCATAAGCAAACAAATCACTCTGACACTCAACTGCTCACTCACTTCTCCTCACCCTCCTCATCCTACACTATTAACGCGTCGGATTCTCTCAAGGTATTCCGTCACGTTACTCATCAGTCAACTTTTCAAGTCTAACTATAACAAGGTATCTTCTGAAAATAGTATCTGTCTTCATGAGAAGTAGCAATCAAACTCGTTTTCAATATCTGTGGCTGTAAAGTATTGAGGTCTTAACCTCATATAGTCCCTAAACTTTCTCTCGTCATCTACTGTATAGGTCGGTTTCAATGCTTTCCTTCGTTTACTCCTATTTGTTGTTCGTGTCGTTACTGCGTCCGTCTGCTCGCTATTTTCCGTATAAGTCACATACCTCTTATACCTTCCCATCTCGTCTTCAGAAGATTCACTGATGATAGTTCCCTCATCAGGCTTATTATAGTTTACTGCAGACACGTCGATAACATCCCTATAGTCGGAACCAGAACGTCTGACCTTCTTCTTATTTATACCTCCATTTTTCATGCTCCGGTTTGGGATAATTTCAATGTCTGAGGAACCTGCCACATCAGTCGTACCCACATTGACTGCCAGACTAGTAGCATTCGTATCCCTGAAACTTTTCCTTACCTGTCTTCTGGCATCCTTGGTTTTTGTCTGTCTGCTTTCCTTAAATTTAAGTGTGTCTCTCTTTTCTACTTTCGCCCGCAGTGGTTCTGTAACTTCTTCTACCGTCTTGATAGTCTGCATCCCCTTTTCTCTTTTCTTAATTGGCTGTACCTGAGTTGTCCTCTCCACAGTATCAATTTGTGTCTGCGTACTATCATTTATCGTACTACTTGTCTGCGTCTGTGTCTCTTGGCCTACTTTCTTTATCAGTACCATTTTTTTTTCTGTCTAATATTAATATTGGCAAGCACTTTAGGAACTGTTGGATTTTTATTTGTGTGTCCTATCCTGTCCTTCGACCCTGACTTCATATATTGTCTCTGTCTTTGTTCAAACCATTCGTCACGTCTTTTTCTAGCAGTCATACTATTGGATGGCCAATTCCATTGTTTCCTGGAAAGGTTTCTCTCAGGCCCATTTCTGTACCTATGACTCTTATACCAGTCCGACATTTCACAATTATGTCTCCTTTCACCGCCTTTTACCCTATAAACATCAGGTCTTGGTTCGTCGTAACCAACTGCATAAGGAGAATCATATTGTCTTCGGTCTTTATTAAGTACGGGCTGTCTCTTGTTATTCTTTACTACTCCATTGCACTGCATATTAAATCTATAAGTCTCTTTCCCCGTCGTTCTTCTCCTTAACCCTTCTACAAAATGTTCAACCTCAACGACTGCTACCTTCAATTCTTCTAGCCATATGAACACCCTTTTCAATTCTTGGCTTAAAACTTTAATGTTCTTTACTATGTGTCTCAATGAAATAATAATTATTATAATTAATATAATCCAGAATTAACACTATTGTAGCGAAACGCCAGTGGCCCATGTCCTTATGCATTCTTTTAGTCTTGGTAAACAGGGGGAAACGGCTTTCGAAAACTCTCAGTTCGCTTGTTTGCTCAAATCTCCATGAAAGATGGTTCTTTGGGTTATCTTCATACCACAATCTTTACATGGAGCGAGTATATATTTGTCTTTCCTTTCGGGTAGACCCGATAGAGCGCCCTGCGTCAAATGTGCACTGGTGCAGCGGCTGGTCAATTGATGGCCGTGCCAACACCTACCGTTTGATAGTTGCAGCCTGTCCAGTGAGTTAAAGATTACGACAGAGATGCAACATACTACTGAAGTGGTGTAAAGGTAAACTTGGGTTTTCGTTGGTCCAGGCAAAGCTTGGCCTATAAATAACTATTGTCTTAACGACTGAGAGGATGTGGCAAAACAGCAGTCTTGCCATGTTGGGAGGGGGTGACCGTTAGCCGATCTGGCTACGCGTCTTGATCTTGGCATGGCAAGGGAACACATCTGAAGAATAAGTAGTTACCAAATGATATCGCTTGTTCTTGGCAGCTGATAGACGAGTGATATCTTGATTCCTACGGCTTACCGTTACTTAGTAGCATCTCTCTTTTAAATATAGGCACATTAGATAGCTACGGGGATGGGGTCCACCAATCTATAATCTATCTTCTTGAGCCAGGGGATGCTAGCCACAGGACTATCTCTTTCGTCTGTCACTCGATAGGATGATGTCGGGAGGATAATGGATTCCTCTATCTCACTGAGAGAACCTGAACTTATCTACACTCTGGCTTGTGCAGGGCAATGCCGGTACATTGGGGCGACAGCTCAGTCGAGAGCGGCGGCCGGGAGGGGTAGTATCTTCTTTGAATGGGGAACTACACGGTGTGCCATATAACCCCAATACTGTAATATATTTACTTAACGGGGAGAAGGACACAGATTACGGGGCGCACCACACCACAAGATCTTGGTTGTGAGAAAGGCATGGTTTGCAAGTGAGAGGAAAGCATGGAAATGAATGTGCCCAATAATAATAAAGGCTTGGTATGAGTGTGGAATGTGTGTCTTGTAGACAAAACGTTCCTAGGGTGGACAACCCGACATCACCCAGCTGGAGGTCGACTCAAGCCCGGACGTAGCCAATCCAGGGGCTACCTGACAGGTCAGGCCCATTCATTCGGGTATGGTATATACTGCATTGGGTCAAGATCCTATATGTCAAATATATTAACTGAGACCCTATTGGTCTTCAGGATTGTGTGATGCATGAGTCCGCCCAGTCGCTTAATATTGTTTGTCATCTCCAGGGTCCTTTTTTGTTGGACGTGACCAAATCGGACAGTATCCACACAGCTTCTGTGCTAGAGCCGAATACGTCTGATGAAGCCAGGTCAATGTATTAGCCATATCACACATGGTGTGCTTAACTCTGAGAGAGAGGCAAGGGCATATGTTGAGGAAATGACATAGGCCCGAGAACAGTTAAATTCTGGTTGAGACTACGCATGATTATCCTGCATACTAAGAAACAATGACAATTTGCAGTAATGGTGCATCTCGGGTCCTTTCATTGACATAGGCCCGAGAGCAGTCAAATTCAAAGTTGAATCTACGCATGATTATCAGGCATATCCATTTCGTGCCGGACATTGAAAGACACCTATCTAGGTTAAGTCCATGAACAATTCCTCAACAACCAGTGGATTTGATTCTACAGAAGCCTGTTGAACTTACACCCAAGTACCGGGAAGGAAGGAGATTCCAGCACACGGGGTGAGAAGTATATGGACAGATCGGACAGTATATGAAGCTGGGTCTGTGACTATGGCTACTTGAGGCCATGTGCCTGAACTTTATCAGTGTTATGTCTGTTTAGAACTATCTGTGTTAACTGCCTTGATGTTTTCCTGTGCTGTCCTTTATTGATTTAATAAATCAAGTTTTAGTTTATTCCAACGATCACTGTGTTATATATATGGATCAGCCGGAAGAACATTGCAGGAAATAGGTCCTTAGGTCGAATGAAAGAGTGACAGTGAGTCCGGGGAAAACGGAGGAGGGTTGGCAGGTAAAGACCTATCCCAGCCAGGGCTATATAGAAGATTATTTAAACATTGTGACAACTATCTAATCTAACTAATCTAATTAAATCTACATATATTTACTTCGCCAGCGTATTCAAGTTCTGTCCTCTGGTCAGCAAATCAGGGCACGACAAGTTAGTAGTCTCGACAGTAAGGATCAGATCCTCAGGTTTCAAAAAAAGATCAGACAGTAACCAGAGATCAGCTTTGGTCAGCTCCCCGAAACAGCGATGTAAGGCAGCGGCTTTTGGTAGCCCGTTGAGACCAACGACGACGCAGGTGGCGGCTTGGACAAGCCTCTTGAGTCTAGATCGTAGGTGTCTTGACAGCAGGTCCTCGAGGGTCAGTATTACACGTACTACGATCAGTGGAGGCCTTGGTTAGCCTCTCTAAACGACAGTGCAGGCAGGCGTTGAGACGACAAACGATAATACAGGTGGCGGCTTAGTTAACCTCTCAAAACGACAGTGCAGGCAGCGGCTGACTGACTTGACAAAACATGCTTCACCACCCCGTAAAGATCTTAAGGCTGACTTGACAAAGCGGCTCTCGTGAACAACAGAGCCCGGAGATGACTTGACAGCGGCTCTCACATACAACAGAGCCCGGAGATGATTTGACAGCGTCTCTCACACAACAGACCCCGGAGGAGACTTGACAGCGGCTCCACAACAGAGCCCGGAGGAGACTTGACAGCGGCTCTCACACAACAGAGCCCGGAGGATTTGATCGAATAACGTGGGCTTCACAACCCAGCCAAGAGATCGCAGTTGATCAGATAACGTGGGCTTCACGACCCAGCCAAGAGCTCGCAGTTGATCAACATCTTGAAAACTTTCTCGAGCGTTCACTAGGGATCATATTAGGTGCTATGGTGCCGGAGGTATCGAATTTTCCACAGCCTGTCGTACAAGCACGGTATAGATCTCTGGCCTCATCGAGTATAGTGGTGCAGTACTTGGTTCAAACTCGATCATGGTCATTGGGCAACATTTCCGCACCGGAACAGTACAGCGAGGTAACGGTGAACTGGCAATAACTCCAAGACGATTCTTTCTTCATATTACTTTATTCAGAATCAACGGAGACAGGTTATAACAAACCATCAATCAAGCCAGATGTTGCCCAGCTAAATCATACGTCCATATAGGAGGATGGGTCATTAACAACTGACCTTGTTTCTAAGATCCTCGTCATAGGACGACCCACCCTAACTACCCCATATTATGGTGCTTGACCGTGCCCTACTTCCCTATTGACTATGCACACCTCGTTGCCCCTTCTTCCTATTCCTAACTGTGTTACATAATATCAATGTGGTTTGCACTGGCATAGTGTTCTATTTGTGCATTTGTTGCCTTTTTTCCTGTAAGCAAGGCATTTCCTTGTTTAATTGTTAATTGTTTGTTTCTAGGTCCTTCATTCTTCATGGCTTTCACTATGCCATATAACGAGTTCACAAGAATGACGCAGTAGAAATAAAGTAGAAGTCTCGATATAAAAAAGCTAGAAATGAAAGAGACGTCCCAACAGAGAAAAACGTCACATGGAGATATCAATAGAAACGCAGGCTTTTGGGAGCTTTGGAATGGAAGGCAGTGCATCGAATTATCAGTACATGCAAGTTGGCTAAGAAATAGTTCGGCATTGAAACAGTGGCTGGAACAGAAGTTACAGATAGAGAAGATATATCATAACGCCACGGACGAATGAACTGACAGACGAGGAAATTAATCATTGATTTCGGAGCGGCGAGAAATGTACCTGAAGGAGAGAGAGAAGGAGCGTCAAGGACGTGGGAAGTAAATTATAAACAATTTACTGAGACGGTTTGTAATTTTTGATCATTAATAGAAAAATTCAATAGTGTTGTTACGGCGGGCCCTGGTATCACAGGCCACGTAATATATTGAATAATATTATTTCACGTACAAACCCGATGAGCTGTAAAGAAATTAAAACATCGATGTTTTTCAATCACTCACGTTCAGGAATCGGCCTTATATTCTTCCTGTTTGGGTTCACTCGCTAAAGCCATATTGCTGTTCAGTTGGTTGGAGCGAGCCTACATTTCTATTATTATAAGTTATCAGTTCATATCATTGAGAGTAACCCGTAACAGCGACATGGCACACTAGTTTACATAGTTTGTTTCCATCCCTGTCAAAATTCAGGTTTTCTGTCTTTTCCCTCCAACACTCTCTCGTTGTTTGATTTACTCTTCTTTTATACTTTGCTGAGATGGCTTTGAGAGAGATGTTCGCTTCAGTTGTTTGTTCCCTCTCTGCTGTTTTCCTGGCATCTTCAACTTTGTCTTCCAAAAGTTGTAGTTCTTCAGTCCAGTATGGTTTGTAATTTTTTCTCGCTCCTGTTGGAATAGACACAGTGGCCGCCTGTATTATTGCTCTGTTTAGACTTTCCACCATTTGCTTCATGTTGCCATATCGTGTATTTATGTTTTCACAATATTTGTCTGTTAGTATGGCAAATCTGTCCCAATCTGCTCGTTTGTAATTCCAGCGGGGCAAAGGCTTTTGCTCTATTGGAACATACTCCATATTCATTACAAGCTTGATTGGTCTGTGGTCACTACCTGCTAATTGGTCAAGCGCATGGCGATCGATTTTGTGGAGGATGTCTCCTGTGCAGAAAGCTAAGTCTGGAGTAGAAGTGGTAAACCATCTTCTGGAGTAGAAGCTCGGTGTGTCATCCGCTTTGTTGAGTAAATGGAGATTTGAGTCTATTTCCCAGTCCTCCACTTCATCTCCTCTTTTGTCAGTATCTGGGTATCCCCATCTTTCTGAACGGCTATTAAAGTCTCCGACAATAATGCAGTTTGTGCTAGTTATTTTCATGTTTGAGAGTGTAAGGTCCTTATCTGCTGGGCTATACAGATTGTAAATTCTAATTTTCACGTCCTTTATCATTATATCAACACCTATAATTTCCGTTTGGTTGTCAGAGATTACAGATACTTCGCTGCAAAGTATTGTATTTCGTGTAAGTATTAGAACTCCTCCTTTTGTGTCCTTCGCGGTCGAAACGTGTGGACTGATATCCTCTGACTGAGAATATGCGATTGGCGTTGAGGTGTGTCTCTTGAATGCATGCCGCATCTATTCTATCTTTATGAAGACGCTTTGTTAGGGAGACTTTCTTGTTACAAACTCCCTTCGGCATTCCACTGTAGTATGTTGAGTGTCCGGGGTATTTGGTCAATAGCTCTTAACTTACTCCTCTGTGCCTTGACTCCACAGCATAGGGGAAGGTGACCACGAGTAGTCATGGGTGGACCCCCTCGAGGCAGGGGGCCCAGCACTATCACCGCCTGATGGGACTTCGCGGGATTAGCACCATAACGATTAATTTTAATTTGTGACATCATGAATTAAGTTACGTTGCACTGCTTTGTCAAGCCTGTGGCTCAGTACATCCGATTTCGACAAGCATTTTTTGGGGTGCTTTCCCTAGCCTTTGACTGTCCCCAGTCTACCTACAAGGCAGCAGGTTTGTGTGTCGCTTGGTCTGGTCCATCTCCCTTGACCTGTCCGACATGGGTGACCCTACCAGTAGCTGTGCTACCGTCGGCATAGCTCTTGGGGTCATTGGAACACTCAAGCCCCTCTACCTGGTCACGGTGGACACACAGCAGAGGGGTGATTTATTATTATATGTTGGAAGATACCAACATTGATGGGAAAGGTTTAAGAATAATAAAGAATATTTACTGGAACCAAGTAGCAGCAATTAAAATGGGAAATAAAGAGGGTAGTTACGAACAGATAAAGCTAGGAGTACGTCAGGGGTGTGTCTTGTCACCGGATCTCTTCTCCCTATATAGTGAAGTATGTCTTACTCCTGTTCTGTAAAGCTGCATTACTTTGTGTTATTTTGTATTTATTACTTGTTTCAAGGGGTGTTCGTTTAGGTGAATTGTTGTTGTTTTTTCTTCTTTAGTTATAGTCATTACCTCTGTTTTACTTATACTAATTTTCATGTTATGTTCCTTACACATTTCGTTTAGACCAATGGTTCTCAACCTTTTTTGGCGCAAAATCCCTGAACCATATTTTCAGAACGTCGTCCCCCCCCCCCCCTCAGCCCTTTCCTGTTTCCTGCCTATAAATTCCCCTCCCCCGCCCCTACACAGTATACGTAATAATAGAAGTAACTTTAATAACACATACTAGAATGTGTTGCTATTAATACTCTTCACTGGCTGTTGAAGATAAGGATGAAGCATGTATGGGTATGTCCTGAGTGCTGTATGCTAGTTCTTGACTCAACTTAAATTTTGGCCGGTTACCAACCACATCGATTAATTTGGTTCAAGATGGCGGTGTAAATCGCGTCGCTTCGATTCAGAGATGTCAGCGTGTTGGGGAATAGAGACAGGACATATACAGGACAATAGAGATATGACAGTAGATATGCCATAGACATGACAATAGAGAAGTCATAGACAGGACATAGGCGGGACATCAAGACCCAGCTATAAACAGGACACAAGGTTATAAACAGGACCTAGAGACATAGACGGGACTACGTCTTGATTGACAGGACAACTTTGTACTGAAGGACCTGAAACAACAAGACCGGACAGCAGTACGGCGAGACAACTGATACAGCCCGCCTATCCCGAGACACACGGGGTCAAGCACCACGTGGCTAGCAGGCCAAAGACCAGAAGGCTTCAGACTGTGACTGGACACGTTAAGGGGAAGACGCATTTGTTCGAGGAGCGAGCTGTATTGATTGCGGTAGTGGGAGCTAGTGTTGCCGAGCTAAGATATCGCGTATTGAGTGCGGGGTTTTGTGATTGCATGACTGCTACGGATGAGTATTAATTAGTAATGATGTATATAACTAATGTAATGAATTAACGGCCATATGATCGTGAATTGTGATATCATGCACACATCTTGTTGATATGGCTATTATGCATAAATAAATGGGATTAACCCACATGCAGTGTTTGATATCTGTGAATACATGTGAAGGAACTCACTGTGGCGTGTAGAATGACAAAAGGGTGCCTGTGTTTTGTCTGAGACGCTGACAGGCGAGTTCAAGTGGTGTCAGAAGTGCAAATCTTACGATTTACACCCACAGCGCTAGAATTATGCTTGACGCCATTGACGATGTACTTATTGACGATTTAAACCTACAGCATTAGCTTTGTACCCACATAACTAGCAATATGTAGCTGATTAATTTGATGTCAAGTTAATTCGGTATGAGAATAGCTCTCGTTTAGTTTGACGTTAGTAATGTTTTGGTGCTAGTATTTTGACTATTTCTTACGCTTGTGCTGAAATGTACTAATACACAACTAAACGACGACAATTAGTAATACTAGACGAATAACGATACGACTGACAGAACAGATAAATAATATAATATATATCTTTCCTCTAACATTTTGACATTGGACAGACATATTTTTGGCATGATACTAATTTTTGCTATTCCAATAACAGAAAAGATGTACAACTTTACATAGATTTCATACTGCTGAAAGATTGTTCCTCCGTACAGGGGAAAAACAAGTCGTGTCACTGGAAGTCCAGATAAGTACCTCAATATTGATATTGCTAATTAAAGGAGCACTCAAATTTTTTTCTGCTGTATATAACATTTCACTTTATTGACATTTGTACATTTGATATTGAAATTGTATAGCAAAACACTGTGAAAATGTCAACATTGACAGATTGTGTAGAAGCTGGCAAAGAATTAGGTTATTCAGGGGATACGCTTGCAGAATGGTCTGAAAGTAGATTAAAAGAAATTGCTGCGGCAGAAAGGGAAGAAAGAGCACATGAACGCCTGCATGAGAAATAATTAGCACAACGACCAGAAGAAACAAAATTAAAAGAGAAAGAATTAGAAATAGCTGAAGCTACAATAGTCAAAGAATTAGAATTAGCTGAAGCTATCAAATTGAAAGAAATTGAATCACAGACACAGTTGAAGATGAAAGAACTAGAAGTCGAGTCACAGGTGCATATTGCAACCAGCAAGCTAAAACGTAAAGAAGAAGAAAATAAATTTAACAATTATAAGGGTATTGTGAAACCATTCTGTGCAGGAGATTCCATCTCAGCCTGGTCAGAAAATTTTGAGTTTCATATGCAAAATCAGGAAGTTCCAAAAGATCATTGGGCAATGATATACATGCGAAATGTCTCTTCAGAACCTTTAAAAGTCATTGAATCCATACCACAAGAGCTTAGGAAAGACTATGATTACATCCATCAAAGGATTATGCAATATTTCTTGCTGGGTGCTCCCTGCTATCAGGTACAATTTTCTAAATTAAAGCCTAAGGCTAACCAAACGTTCATTGACTATGTATCTCAAGTGCAGGATATTTTTAATAAGTGGATGAATGCTGCAAAAGTGAACAAAAGCTTTGAAAAATGGAGAGATTTAATGATAATGGATAACATTTTATCATCTATCCCAAATCCTTTTGCTATGTTTTTGCAACAATCTGATGTTGAATCTATTGAGCAGTTAGAACGAAAGGGGGTCAGCTTATTTCACATCAAACAGAGACATTTTCACTTTAAACACCAATGAGAACAACATAGTAGCTGCAGCAAACATCAAACCAACAAATCCATTCAGATATAAAGACAAACAAAAGTCAAACTGACCACAATGTCCATACTGTAAATTATCACACCACCAATTTCAAATGTGCGACCAGAACCCAGGGTATCCAGCTCACTTAGACATGATGGTTAAGAAATAACAGACCAAAAGAAATGATTATAGAAGTGCAATAAAGTGAATTTTTTTAAAAGTCTGGGACATTACTCCGCTAATTGCGAGGGTCGTCGAAGGTTAAGAAGTGCAAATGCAGCACTAATTGACATCCTCATCTGAGAGTGGAAGTTAGTGTGAAGAAGGTGCAGAAATAGAAGACAATGCTCTTGCAGCAATTGACATATTCAATTACGATAAATGTTATACATGTGAAAAATTTCATCATGATGGCGTGTTAGAATGTGGGCATGCAATTCCATACTTAAGTGAAAATGCCAATGCGGTTAGTTCCTCTAGAGGAAAACTAATATTCCACTATGGATTAGTAAACAACAAACCCTGCCAAGTACTGATCGATTCCGGCAGCACGTTAATTGGCCTTAAAAAGATTTTGTAGATACAAAATATTATACAGGCGAGTTTGTAAATTGCCGAACATTCCGGGCAATAAGGAAACATATCCACTAGCAATTGCACATATTTGTACACCTTTTCTTATCTGGGACATGTACCTGTGCAGTTTTAGAAAATCCATGTACAGATTTGATTTTAGGATGCTTACCAGATATTAAAAACTGTACCCAAAAAGAAATTAATGCCTGGGGAAAAAAGCATCAAAAAAAAAAGATTGCAGTTAGAAAACTAACTGCAACAAATCAACAATTAATTGATCAAGTACAGCAACTTCAGCCAATAAACCCAAGGGACACGACTAGTCACAAGACGACAGAACAACTTAAAAAGGTACATAACGTAAATCCTCCCAAATGGATCATTGTGATTTGTCAAATAAAACTGTTAATAAACAGATTGTTAAACCTACAGAAGTTTGCGCTGTCAGTGATGCAACTTCAGAGAAAAACGATAACGCAGATAGACTATATGCACATAAAACAACTCAAACACCATACTTAGAACGGAAAGCAGATGCCCTACAGTCCTGTACAGACAGACAACACTGTCTCAAAAACACAGACGTAAACACACAAGACAATACCATTTTCTCCAAGGGACATAAGAGAAAAGACAGATTTAAAGACAGAAAATTACCAGTAGATAATGCTACCATCTCCATATCAGTTTCTTTATTGATGTTAATCGTGACATTAATGATAACACTGTATGCATACCAACTTCAGTCAACGGCAACCATATTGCTACTTTTAAACCAATTAATTTGGTTGACAACATCATTATTAAGAAATCATTTACCATCATTTCATTTTGATGTTGTATTTAACACCAAAGTTTCCATCCCATCCCACTGGATTCAAGATTATGCATGACATAGTACAGCGTATACTCTCCAATAAGTTAACTCAGACACAAAGTGTCAGACAAGTCTGTGATAATAGAGTCAAATCATTCGGACTCACTATATTGACACAATTGATAAGTTGTTTTTCAGGATATTTTAGAATAAAAAACAAAAATTTATGTACAGAATGCTACTTTAAAATATGCAATATCACAAATTAAACAGAATTTGCATAATATACCCATCTTTCGCGAAGCTAACAAGCACATTCCTTATATCCAAAGGACAGATGCCAGTGCCACAATAACCTCGAGAGTGTTACTTCAATACTATAATGGCATACATCAGCCGGTAATTTATGTAAGTAGGAAAATCACCCCAGCAAAATCGCGTTACCATATTTCACAGCAATTGTATAATGCGTCACGAAACTGTCGAAATACCTCGCCAGAACACACTTCTCATTGAGACAGACAATTGTCCATTGCTGGTGATACAACAAGGACAGCCCAAGAACCATCGAATATACTGATGAGCATTACTCTTACGAGACTATTCGTTCTCCATCAGACACATTAAGGGATCGAAGCACATTATTTCTGACTTACTTACAAGATCTTCGGACCTTCCAGTCAACCAGATCGACCAGTCAACAACACCTCCAGTCATCTTGATCAACTTATTAATTATTTATTTTATATATATATATATATATATATATATATATATATATATATATATATATATATATATATATATATATATATATATATATATATATATATATATATATATATTACTATTTTTAATGAAGTTTCATATTCAGTCTTTTTTTTTTTTCAATAGATAACAACAAAACAAAATGTGACAACAATATCTTTATTAGTGGTAAATTTTTCTAAATTATACAATAATGTTTCGTTGCTGTAACAAATTACAACTATTAAATCAAGATTCCTATTCATAGCATAATTCCTAAAATTAACTATTTTCATTGTATATATAGAGATAATTGAGAAATATATAAGTAAGAAAGCTTAATGTATAAGCATTCGTTTTGTTAAATTACATTTTGTTGCAATTAAAACTTTCATTTAATTTAAACGTGTAAAAGATAATTTAGTAATTTTTTTCACCATTAGAAAAAAAATTTTTCCCCATTTTTCGGGGCCTTGGGTCATAAAATTTTGAGTTTCAAATGCAAAATCAGGAACTTCCAAAAGATCATTGGGCAATGATATATATGCGAAATCTCTCTTCAGAACCTTTAAAAGTCATTGAATCCATACCACAAGAGCTTAGGAAAGATTATGATTACATCCATAAAAGAATTATGCAATATTTCTTGCTGGGTGCTCCCTGCCATCAGGTCCAATTGTCTAAATTAAAGCCAAAGGCTAACCAAACGATCATTGACTATTTATCTCATGTGCAGGATATTTTTAATAAGTGGATGAATGCTGCAAAAGTGAACAAAAGCTTTGAAAAATTGAGAGATTTAATGATAATGGATAAGATTATATCATCTATCCCAACCCGTTTTGCTAAGATTTTTGCAACAATCTGATGTTGAATCTATTTAGCAGTTGGAACGAAAGGGGTCAGCTTATTTCACATCAAACAGAGACATTTTCACTTTAAACACCAATGAGAACAACATATTAGCTGCAGCAAACATCAAACCAACAAAACCATTCAGATATAAAGACAAACAATTGTCAAACTGACCACAATGTCCATACTGTAAATTATCACACCACCAATTTCAAAAGTGCGACCAGAACCCAGGGTATCCAGCTCACTTAGGCATGATGGTTAAGAAATAACAGACCAAAAGAAATGATTATAGAAAGGCAATAAAGTGATTTTTTTAAAGTCTGGTACATTACTCCGCTAATTGCGAGGGTCGTCGAAGGTTAAGAAGTGCAAATGCAGCACTAATTGACACCTCATCTGAGAGTGGAAGTTAGTGTGAAGAAGGTGCAGAAATAGAAGTCAATGCTCCTGCAGCAATTGACATATTCAATTACGGTAAATGTTATACATGTGAAAAATTTCATAATGATAGCGTGTTAGAATGTGGGCATACAATTCCATACTTAAGTGAAAATGCCAATGCGGTTAGTTCCTCCAGAGGAAAACTAATATTCCACAATGGATTAGTAAACAACAAACCCTGCCAAGTACTGATCGATTCCGGCAGCACGTTAATTGGCCTTAAAAAGATTTTGTAGATACAAAATATTATACAGACGAGTTTGTAAATTGCCGAACATTTTCGGGCAATGAGGAAAAATATCCACTAGCAATTGCACATATCTGTACACCTTTTCTTATCTGGGACATTTACCTGTGCAGTTCTAGAAAATCCATGTACAGATTTGATTTTAGGATGCTTACCAGATATTAAAAACTTTACCCAAAAAGAAATTAATGCCTGGGGAAAAAAAGCATCAAAAAACGATTGCAGTGAGAAAACTAACTGCAACAAATCAACAATTAATTTATCAAGAACAGCAACTTCAGCCAATAAACCCAAGGGACACGACTAGTCACAAGACGACAGAACAACTTAAAAAGGTACATAACGTAAATCCTCCCAAATGGATCATTGTGATTTGTCAAATAAAACTGTTAATAAACAGATTGTTAAACCTACAGAAGTTTGCGCTGTCAGTGATGCAACTTCAGAGAAAAACGATAACGCAAATAGACTATATGCACATAAAACAACTCAAACACCATACTTAGAACGGAAAGCAGATGCCCTACAGTCCTGTACAGACAGACAACACTGTCTCAAAAACACAGACGTAAACACACAAGACAATACCATTTTCTCCAAGGGACATAAGAGAAAAGACAGATTTAAAGACAGAAAATTACCAGTAGATAATGCTACCATCTCCATATCAGTTTCTTTATTGATGTTAATCGTGACATTAATGATAACACTGTATGCATACCAACTTCAGTCAACGGCAACCATATTGCTACTTTTAAACCAATTAATTTGGTTGACAACATCATTATTAAGAAATCATTTACCATCATTTCATTTTGATGTTGTATTTAACACCAAAGTTTCCATCCCAACCCACTGGATTCAAGATTATGCTGACATAGTACAGCGTATACTCTCCAATAAGTTAACTCAGACACAAAGTGTCAGACAAGTCTGTGATAATAGAGTCAAATCATTCGGACTCACTATATTGACACAATTGATAAGTTGTTGTTCAGGTATTTTAAAATAAAAAAACAAAAATTGATGTACAGAGTGCTACTTTAAAATATGCAATATAACAAATTAAACATAATTTGCATAATATACCCATCTTTCGCGAAGCTAACAAGCACATTCCTTATATCCAAAGGACAGATGCCAGTGCCACAACAACCTTGGGAGTGTTACTTCAAAACTATAATGGCATACATCAGCCGGTAATTTATGTAAGTAGGAAAATCACTCCAGCAAAATCGCGTTACGTTGTTTCACAGCAATTGTATAATGCGTCAGGAAACTGTCGAAATACCTCGCCAGAACACACTTTCTCATTGAGACAGACAATTGTCCATTGCTGGTGATACAACAAGGACAGCCCAAGAACAATCGAATATACCGATGGGCATTACTCTTACAAGAATATTCGTTCTCCATCAGACACATTAAGGGATCGAAGCACATTATTGCTGACTTACTTACAAGATCTTCGGACCTTTCAGTCAACCAGATAGACCAGTCAAAAACACATCCAGTCATCTAGATCAACTTATTAATTATTTATTTTAGATATATATTACTATTTTAATGAAGTTTCATATTCAGACATTTTTTTTTTTCAATAGATAACAACAAAACAAAATGTGACAACAATATCATTATTAGTGGTAAATTTTTCTAAATTATACAATAATGTTTCGTTACTGTAACAAATTACAACTATTAAATTAAGATTCCTATTCATAACATAAATACTAAAATTAACTATTTTCATTGTATATACAGAGATATTTGAGAAATATATAAGAAAGCTTAATGTATAAGCATTCGGTTTGTTAAATTACATTCTGTTGCAATTAAAACTTTCATTTAATTTAAACGTGTAAAAGATAAATTAATCATTTTTTTTTTCACCATTAGGAAACGCCTAAATTACAAGTTTAACAAATTGTTTCACCTTAACTTAATATTTTTGCAATCTTAAAAAAGACAAAGATTTTTAAATATAATTGCGGTATGAATGAAAGAGTGAAAAGTGTATGCAAGACAGTACGAATGTATTAAATGAAGGGATGAAAATGAATGTGCATATTTTGCACATATGCCATATCTTAATGTTTTGTGCTCGTCTCTTACATGTCACATCACATGTGATTTATTCCTTCTTATATGTGTATACATTACTGATACATTATACCTATAGGTATATATTCAAGAATCACAGCTCGGGGATTCATCTCAGAAATTAAGAATATACATTCATTTGTGAGATGTAGAAACCTATCTGGTGACGCTTGAATAAACATATACACAGTTTATGAACATACATCTATGTTTGTAATTAACAAACACATTATTAGAAATAAACCATTTAAACTAACACCATACGAACATATAACGCACAAACACTATCATACTAAGAAGGGGAGATTACACTGATACAAGGGACATAAGTGATTAATAAGGGGAAATAAAAGATATTACTGAAGAATCACTGCCAACAAGCGGAAGTTAGGAGTAAATCAGTGGACACATCTTGACGAAACATGTTGAATTAACATTTTATGGGGGGCATGGATATTATATCCATGATTAGTTTCCTTAACAGGAAACAATTGTTTCGGGACACCATATTGGGTGTATGAGAGGTTTTGCAATTTAATGGGAAACCATAAATGTAAGTCAATGGTGCCTTGGACCGATTAACAGTCCCCAGTAGTAAAATGAGTGAGAGTATTAGACTCTTTACAACATACCAAGAGTGTTAACATGAGAATACTCCAGTAGCTGGGTGTTTCAACAGTATATCATACCCTTAAAAATTACAGTTGTACCCAACATAACAGTCACGACTGACAAATTCATACAACCCTCTGACAAATAAGTTCTGACTAATTGCAAATATAGATATAATACATTGTGTCACTGATTCGTATAAGAAATTTAGTGACACAAAAACGGGAGAGAAAGTGAGGATGTCAGCGTGTTGGGGAATAGAGACAGAACATATACAGGACAATAGAGATATGACAGTAGATATGCCATAGACAGGACAATAGAGAAGTCATAGACAGGACATAGACGGGACAACAAGACCAAGCGATAAACAGGACTCAAGTTTATAAACAGGACCTAGAGACATAGACGGGACTACGTCTTGATTGACAGGACAACTTTGTACTGAAGGATCTGAAACAACAAGACCGGACAGCAGTACGGCGAGACAACTGATACAGCCCGCCTATCCCGAGACACACGGGGTCAAGCACCACGTGGCTAGCAGGACAAACACCAGAAGGCTTCAGACTGGGACTGGACACGTTAAGGGGAAGACGCATTTGTTCGAGGAGCGAGTGTATTGTTTGCGGGAGTGGGAGCTAGTGTTGCCGAGCTAAGATAGCGAGTATTGAGTGCGGGGTTTTGTGATTGCATGACTGCTACGGCTGAGTATTAATTAGTAATGATGTACATAACTGATGTGATGAATTAACGGTAATATGAGCGTGAATTGTGATATCATGCACGCATCTTGTTGATATGGCTATTATGCATAAATAAATGGGATTAACCCATATGCAGTGTTTGATATCTGTGAATGCATGTGAAGGAACTCACTGTGACGTGTAGAATGACAAAAGGGTGCCTGTGTTTTGTCTGAGTCGCTGACAAGAGATTTAATTATGTGTTCTGTGCGTTTTTCTTAACACCAATCTGTTAAAGTAAGGATGAACCTACGACAGATCCAGCAAACCGGTAGGGAATTTATTTGTTCAAGTACTATTGCTCGAGAATTATGGAGGAAATTGAAAGAAAAACGCAACTCTATCAGCGTTCACGCTGGAAGCAACACACCGAATCCGAAGAACAACAAGCGACTAATAACAACAACTGCTAAACTTCGAAATACTTCAAGTAGAAAGGAGATTTTCGCGACTTGGAATGTTACTGGTCTTGGATATAAGGAACCAGCTCTCGTAGAGTTTATGAAAAAAATCAAATATTCGAATATTAGGACACACAGATACTAGGAAAAAGGGCAGAACACGAAACGAACACGTGAAGGTTACGTTCTTATATGAAGTGGCGTCGACCAGAGCGAAAACTAAACATGGAGTGGGTTTTTTGTTACATCCAGACAAAGCGAACGCCATTATCAACACAAAATTTATATCGGAAAGGATAATACTAGTACAGGTCAAAGAAGGAAATAGAACAACAACTTTTATACAAACATACTCCCCATGTAATGACACTTACAGCGACGAAGACAAAGACGAGTATTTTGATAAACTTGCAGACACATTAAATAATGTCATGGAGACACATGAACTAATTACTAATTGTGATTGGTGATTTTAAGGGACGAATAGGCACACGAAGAACACCGTGGGATGATTGCATGGGGCCATTTAGCGACACAGAGACTGATTGTAACGGCAATGGTCAACATTTACTTAACATATGCTCCGAACATGGACTAATAATAGCAAATACTTTTTTTTCAAACTCGTAGCCACACCAAAACCTGGTATAAATGGAATGACATAGACACGCATCTCAAATTGACTTTATTCTAATTAGAAAATCAGACAGAAGACTACTATTAGACTTAAGAGCACTCCCAAATACAGATGTTGATACTAATCACAAACCAGTCATAATAAAAAAAATTTCAACATACAGGAAAATAAGAAACATAAAGGTAACAACACATGTGATCAAATTATGAGAGGCTACAGGAAAATACGGTTAAAGACGAATTCAATCAAGAAATCAAAAACCTACATAATGACATCCCCGATGATCACTCAAGCGTAGATAAGGAATGGACATGTTTCAAGGCTGCCATGCTCGACACACTGGAAAATAAATGTGGAACAAAGAAAGTAGGGCAGGACAAAAGATTAAGAACAGCCTGGTGGAACAACGAAGTTAAAGACAGCATATTCAAAAAGAAGGTAGCGTTCAAAAAGTGGATCACAACTAAATCTGAACAAGACTGTTACTTATGGAATAGCACGACGTAATACCAAACGAACAATTAGAGCATCTAAAGATGAATCCTGGAGAATATACGGTTAACAGATGGCGACCCTTAGCAAAGACTGCCCAAGTGAATTTTATAAACGTGTCAACACAATGAGAAACAGAGATGCATGCTATAACCCAACCACCACCATAAACAGCAAAAGGGGTATACCGATATTTAATCCACAACAAAGACTAGCAAGGGGGGAAAAATACTTTCAAGAACTACTTAACCCCTCACATAACATAGAAAACCTCACTTTTGAGCCTAAAAGCAGGGACAGCAATAACCAAATTTCATACCCGCAGTAGTCAAAGCAGTTATACAGAAAAGTCCTAAAAACAAATCACCAGGTCCAGATGGAATAACCACAGAAGCTATTCAGGTCTGTGGGGAAACAGGAGTTAAATGGCTAACAAGACTTTTTTTTAATATAGCATGGGAAGAAAGAAAAGTCCCAGATGATTGGCAACAGGCAATAATAGTACCAATATGGAAAAAGAAAGGCAATGTGAGAGAATGCGAAACATACAGAGGTATATCACTCCTGAGCCATATAGGGAAAATGTATGCAAAACAATTGAAACAAAGAGTTTTGTACCCATAGTTGAACAACAGTTAAGCAAAGTACAATTCGACTTTCGGAAAGGTAAAAGTTGCATTGACGCATTATTTACACTTAGACAAATATGTGAAAAAAATAGTGACCAGCAGAATATTGTGTTTGTAGATCAGGAAAAGGCTTTCGATAGAGTAGACAGACACAAATTATGGACCGTCCTTGCAGACTATAGGATACAAGGGCAACTGTTAAACAACATCATAGCCATGTACCACTCGAGCTGAAGTGCAGTAAGAACACAAGAAGGTATATCAGATAGGTTCACAGTCAATACAGGAGTGATGCAGGGATGTGTGCTCTCTCCCCTGCTATTTAATATCTACATGGACAGAATTTACAAAGAAGTACGCATCGACAGAACAGATTCAGAAAATTTAGAACTCTTTACTCCAGATGAAACAACTGATCCACAGGAAATAAATGAACTTCTATTTGCAGACGATCAATGCCTGTATTATAGCGACTATGGCAGTCTACAACATCATATTAATAATCTGAGTTCAACATGCAGGGATACAATATGAGTATAAATACAGCCAAACCCGAAGTAATGCGAGTTAACAGATCTTCGGGCCCACTAAGTATACAGATAAATAACACATCTCTGAAACAAGTTAAATAATTCAAATATCTTGGAAGTATCATCACAGAAGATGGCAGATTGGACAGAGAAATTGAAATCAGATGTCAAAAAGCTAGTGACATAAATATCAACTATCACCATTACTGTAAATATCCAAATATACCCATGTCTGCAAAACGACAGATAATAAACAGCATATTCACACCAACCTTATGCTACCAATCTCAAACCTGGACTTTATCCAAACTACACCTTCGCAAAATCAACACCTGCGAAATGAGATGCCTTAGGAGAGCTGCCAACTTAACAATCCGAGACCTAGTAAGAAATTCTATTATCAGACAGACTGTGGGATCAACACCTTGTGCCACATTTATTGAAAGACAGAAGATCAAGTGGTTTGGCCATGTCGTTAGAATGCAACACCAGCAACTACCATCACTGGCCTTACATCAAAGATCATCTGCGACGAGACCACGAGGACGTCCAAGAATAAAATGATTTGATGACATCAAAGACATTGTTCAAGCACAATGAATTCCACTATCTAGTGCCGCCAACCGGGTGCTGGAAAGCAAATTATTCCTCCCCACGACGCTTGATGGCAGAAGTGGAAGATGATGATGATGACCAACCACATCACCCACTGAGAGCTGACTGGTCTGCAAATATGGATCTGGCACCATACGCTCAATGTGCCTTAAGTAGAGTTGCCAGAAAGTGGGCACCAATAGAAGGACATAATAAGACAAAAAAGAGGACAAAGGAGGACATATTGTATGTTTCATTTGAATTTTAATGTGCGTCTTTGCTACAGGAAATAACTAACATTTGACCTTAGAGACTACAGCATAGAGCTAGATTGTTAGTGGGGCTTCCGGTAACCAGCATGGTGGATAGGCAGTGAAATGGTTAAAGCCACTGTGTGTTTATGCTCGTGGCTACCGTTGCATTCGATTTTCCTCATGTTGGACTGGTAGTTTACGGTTCCGTCTCGCCCTGCTACTGAGTTGATTGCGTGGTGCGACGATGTGAGCTGTTAATTTCGTGTGAAATGCTTTTAAATCTGCCCGGGATTGTGGAGCGTGATCTCCATGTTCAGAGCAATGGCGGCTGGCTATGTCCCATAATTAACCGGTTTTTGTGCCTTTTGCAGAAATGTGTGGCGGCTGGTCTTCTGATTGACTGCCGATTCTTTTGACGAAGAACCGAACCCCCTCCTGGTTATAAGCAATCTCTCTTGCTCACTCTCCTATTACCAGCCAGAGTTTATGTAGTACCGTGCCGAAGGTACACTATCCAAAAATCCAATGTAACATACATGGCAATCTCCCATTTAGCAGATATCCATTACCCCGTTCTCTCCCCCTCGTCAAGGGCCGGAGCATATAGAACGGTGTCACTGTTCGTCATGAATAGTCTTGTCCCTTCGGTCGAATCACCCAAGTTGTCCACCTCTCAGGAATCCATTATATATTAAGCTGGCATTCCGTCGAGGCATATTAACTACAAGACCGATGTGAGGAAAGCCAAGAAGAAAAGCCAGTGGCCGCCCACCATGTGACAACGACCTTCAACTCACGTCACGACCTTGGAACGACATCCGATACTTCTGCTGACCCGCGCAATAGATTCACCTCGTCAGTACGCGTTGATAGACATATCACATGCCCTAGTATAGACGACGTCTTAATCGACTTCCGGTTCTCTTTGTATGCCCTTCAGCCACGCCGGCTTCTACGACGTTAGATTTTAGGAAGCTGGTCACGTGTGAACTCAAATTAAAGGTTTCTTTGCCTTAATTAATTTAACCTAACCTAGAGTGGCTGTAAAGGAACCCCGCTAAATAACGCTAAATAGTCCTGCGTTTCACTAAGTACAATTATGCGGCCCCAAAAGGTTAACTACAGGCCCAAACCATGCTACCTGTTGACACCTGACCTACTTTCCCGCTCAACGAGGGTTACACGCGAGCCTAAATCTACCGCGGTTGCCGACTATGGACACCACGTTAAAATAACAAAACTTAACCCACATACCTTCGTATGACCGCACAATGTGCATGTAGTCAACGATGTCGAGGTACTTTAACACCTTTGTAGACATCTTGCGTCCCTTCCCGAAACAGCACAAAATGGACACACCACGGCCAGCTTCTAGCAAGAACCCAGATCACTTGACGTCTTTGTCTGATGGGTGCTACAATCTGATCTTTGCTCATCGTGGCAAGGTTTTCCGAACAATTTAGAGTGGTCAGACAAGCGCGATAATTTCAGAGGGGACCTGGCCGGGTAACATCGAGCTGTTTCCTCGGCCACCCGGCCGAATCGATAACGTTTGTGTGGCATAAGCCCTCTCTTAAGAGAGTTGACTGGACCGACTCTTATCTGCCTGAGGTTCGGTCCGAGTGGACTCAGCCTATTCCTCCGGGACCTGATGTCTCGACAAAACGTCAGCCCCAACATTATCCTTTCCGGGAATGTATTCCACAGTGACGTTTTAGGGCTGCTCGCATCAAGCGTCCGTTGAGCTTTTGGGAGGTGGCCAGATACATCAGAGGTTGATGGTCTGACTGTACTCGAAATGTTACTCCATACATTATGGCTGAAAGTTTTGCATGGCCCTTACGAGTGACAAACATTCCCGTTCCACGGTCGAATAATACCTTTCGGCCGGCACCAAAACCAGCTGTAGAATGTACCCAACGAAACCAGTCGCTATAAGATCATAGAACAGACACTAATATTTCAATGGCACATGCGTCATGATGGCTGTAATTGTTGTGTTGGACCAACAGAGTACTACCGAATTTACTATCGCATTAACTCTTTCTCTGCCAAGCGCCCTTACATCGCCACAGTTGACCGACGGTGACGCCCGTGTGCCCTTTTAATACAACAGTATAAACAGTGGTTTATTTAATGCATTTCTGCTACATTCCGCATTTTAAGTGACGGTAAATTGAAAATTCACACACCCGGAACATTTTCCTTTCAGCATCGTAAGGTCAAACGTTCACATCAATTGGTTTTTGTGAGATTTTTGAGTTTTAGTTAGCCGGTCTCCCTGGCCTAGAATTTTTGCAGCTTTCTCCGCAACCCCGGATACTCTCGTGGTTGAAGTGAGCGCACGAAAATTGGAAACGGTTCAAGTCGCGCCAGTGACTAATGAGAGTATGGAGCCGGTCGCTCAGAAAGCAATGGCAAACTACTGAGCGTAATCTTGCCAAGAAATCAACAATCAGCTGAAAGTTTCTGATGTTGACAGCGATGTCCTGTAAAGGATATGCAAAACAGTTACAAACTAGTGTTAAGTAGTTTGTTTTGGTTTTTCACAAATGTCAACGCCTTCGAGTATGCGGCCTCGTAGACTTACATCAGATCAATCTAGATATTATATTTGTAGTGATTTCAAGGACTTTGTGAAAGATTCTAAATCTGAAACCACGTGCAGTATTCAGTTAATTATGTTATTTCGGAGTAATGGAAAACACCACTGAAAGCGAAAGTTCGTCATAATATGATGGCACATGTCGAATTATGAATGCGCTAATGGGTCACATTTATGCCCCTAAATTTGTTTTGCCTATCACAAAGTATTTAAGGAGTATTTAAATAATTAAATTTAGAAGCATAATAATTATAACTAAATAGAAAATAGTGTTTATATTCTTCTTCTCAGTACAATCTGAGTGATGTGTCACTAACATTTTCCATTTTGTGTGAAAATTATGAGCTTCAAAATATTATGTTTAGTTATGTTTTATTTGTGTTGTGGTGTAGTTCTTGTGATATTATTGAACAAAAGCGGTGTGAGTAACAGCATTAAGCACATATAACTGGATTAGCTGCAGTGGATTATATATAACGCCTTTGTAAGTGCAGTTGTTAAATAATTTTTACCTTTTTAATTTCAATTGTTATTACTAAGCCTCTCATTATTGTCATAATATTTCTAACCTATCAATTAATTATTAACACTGTCATGTTCCTTGTGCAATCCTGTTTAATTTGATACATACTACAATATATCTGCAACCATTTTAACCATTTTAAAAGCATTATTGTGACACACCCCTACTTCCAATTTTCTGCCTTGAATTTCTGTTTGGTTATAGTATTTTTGTTGTTTGTCCATCAAGAATGATGATGACCATTTATTTCATCCAGTGGGGTTGAAGGTGTGGAGCCGTGGGTTCTAAGATGGCTGATAAGGCCTATTTTGGCTCGAAATGTTCTTTGACAATGTGGGAAAAGAATGCTTGACGTCTCTGGAGGAGGATTTCCTGCATTGGTTTTTCTGTCCTGCCTTTTCTTCACAGCTCTTGCAGTCCTGGTTGCCTCACATATGACTGCACCTTTGCGCAATGATGCACGCCACGAGGTTCGGTCTCTGGCTGCAGCCTCCCAGGTGTCATGATGAATTCTAAAAACATTCAGTGAAATTTTCAGAGTGTCTTTAAAACGTTTCCTCTGGCCACCTTGGGAGCGTTTACCACAACGCAGTTCGCTGTAAAAAATTCGTTTAGGGAGCCTGTGATCTGGCATGCGAGTCAAGTGACCAGCCCAGCGAATCTGATTCTTCATCAGTAGAGTGTGGATACTGGGCATGGACGCTCTTTCTAGGACTTCAGTGTCTGGAATCTTGTCTTGCCATTTAATCTTCAGTAGCTTCCTTAGGCAGACTGTGTGGATGTGGTTTAATTTCCTAGCGTGTCGCTGATAAACAGTCCAGGTTTCACAAGCATATAGCAGTGTGGATAATACAACTGCTTTGTAGACTTTTAGCTTTGTTTGCAGGCTTATTCCAGTTCTGTCCCATACATTCTTGTACAGTCTGCCAAAGGCTGCACTGGCCTTGGAGATTCTTGCATTCACTTCGTCATCGATTGTGGCAGCTTGTGACACGGTGCTGCCAAGATAGGTGAATTTGTCCACAACACTTAGTCTATGATCATTCACTTTGATATTCGGCACAATGTGATTATTCCCTGGAGCTGGCTGGTACATAACTACAGTCTTCTCCAAGTTGATATTGAGCCCAAAGTTGGCACAGGCATATGAGAAAGCTGAAACATTATGTTGCATGTCCGCCTCTGAGAGCGCAATCATCAGCAAACAGGAGCTCTCTGACGGTGCCGCTGTTAATTTTGGTTTTAGCTTTCAGCCTTCTGAGATTAAATAACTTTCCATCCATACGGTAGCTGATGTCTATTCCAATGTCGTCGTTCTCGAAGGCATTCATCAACATGGCTGAAAACATGAGGCTGAACAGTGTTGGTGCCAGGACACATCCTTGCTTCACTCCATTGGTGACAGGAAAGGGTTCAGACAGTTCACCATTTTCCTGTACTCTTGCCTGCATGCCGTCATGAAATAGCCGCACTATTTGGACAAACTTTCGTGGACAACCATATTTTGCCATAATCTTCCACAGTCCTTCTCTGCTGACTGTATCAAAAGCCTTGGTAAGGTCAATGAAAGTGGAGAGCATTTCGCCGTTCTGTTCCTGACATTTCTCTTGCAGCTGCCTTGCAGCGAAAATCATGTCAAAAGTTCCACGTTCTTTTCTCAAGCCACATTGACTCTCAGGAAGAAGACCTTGATCGAGATGGGCTGTGAGGCGATTGAGAAGAACTCTGGCGAGTATCTTCCCTGCAATTGAAAGCAAGGAGATGCCTCGGTGGTTGTCACAGGATTGGCGGTTTCCTTTACGTTTGTAAAGGTGGACTATTGACGCGTCCTTAAAATCTTGTGGCATGGTCTCGTTCACCCATATGTTTGTGAAGTCTTGGTGAAGCTGCTCTGTTAGGACCGGCCCACCTGCCTTGTATATCTCTGCTGGGATGGAGTCAGGACCAGGTGCCTTGCCGCTGGAGAGTTGCTGGATGGCTTTGTTTATTTCCACTATGGTTGGCAGGTCATCAAGTGTCTCGTTGGTGGGAACATGAGGAAGGCAGTTTATGGTTTCATCATCGAAGAAGGAAGTTGCATTTAAGATTTTGCTGAAATGCTCTGCCCAGCGTTGGAGGATTTCTTTCTTATCGGTGACCAATGTTCCCCCATATGCACTGAGGAGGAGAACTATGCTTGGTGATGAAGGACCATAGACCGCTTTCAATGAGTCATAGAAGTTGTTCATATCATGTCTGTCAGCAAAGCCCTGAATTTCATCAGCTTTGCTGCTCAGCCAGGAGTCCCGCATGTGCCGAAGTTTCTGCTGCACTACTCTCTGAATGTTCTTGAAAGCATCTTTTTTTTATGTTGACTTTGGGTCATTCAAATGTGCCTTGAGGAGAAGATGTTTCTCGGCCAGCAATTGGTTGATGTCTTCGGAATTTTCATCAAACCAGTCTTTATGCTTTCGGGGGGCTGGACCCAGGATTTCCATAGCAGTGTTGTAAATTGTGTCCTTTAGGGCTCTCCATTCTGTTTCTGTATCCTGTGTATCTTCAGCATTGGGCTTGAGGCGGTCTTCCAGCATATTTTCAAACGACTGCTGCATTTTCTTGCTGTTTAGGCTGGTGACATTTAGCTTTGTTTGCATTTTCGCCCCTTGAGGACGCCGTGGTTGCCTGATGTGGATGTTCATTTTCGAGACAATGAGACGATGGTCTGTCCAACATTCGGCACCACACATGGATTTTGTCACTCGAACGTCTTGTCTGTCACTCCTCCTAACGATGACATTGTCAATGAGGTGCCAGTGTTTCGAGCGAGCGTGCATCCACGATGTCATATTTCTCATGGGGAGACGGAAAATTGTGTTCGTAATCAGGAGATCATGTTCGGCACATGTCTGAAGGAGGCGGAGTCCATTGCTGTTACAATTTCCGACTCCATGCTTTCCAATAATGCCACTCCAAGAGGTGGTGTCAGTGCCTACTCTGGCATTGAACTCCCCAAGGAGTATAAGTTTGTCTCCTTTGGGAACAGATGTTAATACATTGTGCAGGTCCTCATAGAACGTGTTCTTGTCATATTCGTTGGTCATGGTTGGTGCATAGACACTCACAATGGTTGCGTGCTTCCTTCCATTCAGCAGAGACAACTTCATGGTCATGAGCCTGTCGTTTATAGCCTTTGGAAATCCAGCTAATTTGCCGACCAGGGCCGACTTAATGGCAAATCCCACACCAATTACCAATTTTTAATTGGCACTGAAAGAGTTAATACAGATTGAACCAACAGAACATGTGGCGTCTACTATTTGGTTAACCGTCTCCAACCATGGCTAATTCATACATGCTGATGTATCATGTGTCCACACATTGTGGTTCACTCTTGTACAGTGACACATTAGTAATATCTCATAAACTGCAACATCATATCAAGCCATCCTATCCTTTGACATCTCCTGCAGCTTCCTCCATGTTTTTTCTCACATTAATCATGTCTCTAATTCTCTTCTTCATGTGTCTTTAGATCTCATTCTATTTAATTTTCCTACATGTTACGATTATTATTTGGTAGCTTGTATGTGACATTTCTCATTGCAAATTTAAAGAACATGTAACTCTTTGCTCTGGTAACAGTGTGAATAATCTCTGTTTTACAAGCACTAAAGAAGAGAAATAATATTTTATGACTTAATTTACAGAAACATTTCTAGATTAGTTAGTTTGTTAGTTGTGGTTCCAACTTCATATCAAAGGATCACCCCATAATACTTTGTTCCTGTGCCAGTGAATATCTCACAAATTGCTCCTCACCGCCCCATGTGAAAAGTGGAACAGACAAGAGTCTCAACAAACCAACAAGCTCACACAGATATACTATGCATAATGCCGTCGCCAGAATGCCAACACAAAAGTCCGTCATGAAAAATCATCGCCTATGAAGCGGCAGTAATTAGAAAACCAGCAGCCAAACATTTCTAAAAATAACTTGTGGAGATGCCGGAGATTGAACCCGGGGCTATTCACATGCAAGGCTCTACCACTGAGCTACATCCCCAACATCTAAATTACAGTGCATCAGTAAGAAATAGTAATTACACTTTCCAGAACATTAAAACAACTGGCTCACAAACTTTATCATGTCTCAGAAACTAAACTATTTTGGCCACATAATTACAGATGATTCTGGACCAGTGCAAAATTTTTAAAATAATTCTGCTATTCAGAGGCTTCCATGCAAAAGTGAGCAATGAAAAAATGAGGAATACAAACATAGACAATGAAAACATTAGCACTGCAAAACAGAACAATGAAAAATGTAGTGGCATGGCTGTCAGCTATGGCCTGGCTAAAAGGAATAAGTGAAGTGACATACTCAGTGTCTTTAAGTAATTTGTCATGATTCTCATTGTTAAATTTTTTAAAAAAATATGTATAATCTGGTATTTCAGACTGAACCGTGGTCCAGATGATTGTTGGAAGTGGGGGAGCGCAACCGCCTAGTCCAGGGGTCACCAAACTTTTTTCAGGGCGGGCCGGATAACTGACAAAATGACGTGCGCGGGCCAGATACTCATTCTGTATAATACTTGCGCCGGTCTCTGTGGCGGAGGTCGTACTGACGCAGTTCGTAATCCCATATACCCGCGTTCTAAACACAGCTACGCACTATTTGGCAGCAGACAGCGTTGCGCTGGTATTTTACGCTATGGTCGTTCAGAAAGCAATGGCAAACTACTGAACGTAAACTTGCCAAGACATAAACAACAGCAAACAATACTGGTGTTAACTGCAAACGTCCTGTAAAGGATATGTAACTAACTTTAACAATACTTACAAGCCAGAACAAAAGCTCTGGTAAAAATGACGAAAAACTAAGTTAATCATGGGTGAGAGGCGTGCAAAGCAGACAAAAAACAAAGACAACCAACATATTTATTTACTAAAAAAAGTATCAAAGAAGGCGACGTTAAGAAAAAAGATAGTTACATCAGACCTAGTGTGCACATATCCGAATCTCACAAACTAAGCAGCAAAAAGGATAGTGAGATTTGTGAAACTGGCGTTTGGATTTCAAGATATCATCAATGTTTGGTTTGGAATAGCCGCATCCAATCAAGAGAATTGCTTTCAAATGTTCATCAGTCAATCTCGTTCGATGAGTCGACTTAGCATACTTTATTTTTAAAAACGTTTGCTCACAGACATAAGTTGTTTCAAACGCTGATGTCATACCAGCGGCAAATTTCTTAAGTTTTGGAAACTCAACATTAGGGAAGCAGCGGTAAAATTCTTCACATTTTCCTTCTCTGTGCTTCTCTTTCAACAAGACATTTGCTTGTAAATCAACGAGCTCCAACTGTAGTTCAACTGGCACATCATAAAGGTTACAATCAAATGGATTCTGGAAAAAAAAAGAATGTTACCCTCAATTCTGTCAAAATCTGAAAATCTCTCCAAAAATGCTTCTTCATGTCACGAATAAGTCTTTTTGGGAAATCGAGGTTGACGTCTTCTGCGATTGTAGCGCAAAAATCCTTAAAACAGTGAACATGAGAACAGTTTTATCCTTCCAGTTGTGCTTCCAACAATGACAGCTGTCTCCGAAATCCTTTGATGATTCTGTAGAGATCACAAACGAAGTTACCCTTTCCCTGAAGTTTCAAATTCAGTTCATTCATGTGGGATGTGATGTCGACCAAATATGACAACCTTGACAGCCAGGTAGGATCTGACAGTTGCAGATCAGATCTATCTTTTTCAGTGATTAAAACATCTATTTCAGAGCTTTAAAAACGAAACAGGACTTTACCGCAGCTGAGTCACCTCCCTGGTGTGTGTTAAGGCAAATCACAGAATTCAGAATCAATTTCGTCAAGAAAAGCCTGGAACTGACAGTTATTGAGTGCATGTCCCCAAATGAACTTAACAGCAGAAACGTCTGGTTTCAGTACACAAGAAATATCTAAGTCTTTCAGACAGAGTACTTGCTGATGTATGACGCAGTGTATGAACAGAGCACCCGGAATTTTCAGATCTTCCAATTGAGTCCTAATCTGCCTCATCAGACAACTGTAACACCTCGAAGCTGATTCCACTGAAGGTTATTGTCTTGCAAAACTTTTTGCACTTCTATGAAAATGTCTTTTCCAGTTGTTGTTCCATGCATGTTGGAAACGGATGCCAACTCTTCCGTTATTCGAAAGTCCAAATTGACACCACGAATGAACACGAAAGGTTGTGACGTACTCGAGAGATCAGTCGACTCATTCAGCGCCAGAGAATACCAAAACAAGTTCCTAGTTTTCTCGCGCATCTGCAGCAGTATGTTCTCTCCAAGTTCTTCTGTTCTTCGCACAACTCAACTTTCCGAAAGGCTGATAGTTCCAAACAAATCGGTTTTCTCAGGACACAAGTTATTTGCTGCTTCCACCATATATTCTTTGATGAAGTTGCCATCAGTAAACAGTTTTCCTCGTTCTGCCATCTTATGCACTATTTTGTAACTTGCACGAGTGACAGATTCATTGTCAGCACACTTTCTCGTGAAGAGATTTCTTTGTGTTTCTAAACCACGTTTCATGGACTCATTTTTCTCAGGGTGTAACTTTCCAGAACACTTTGAATGTGGTGGTAGATGTTTTGTTTCATAGTGACGCCGAAGATTGTACTCTTTCAAAACGGCAACACATTCATTGCATATTACGCAATTGGTTTTCTGGTCCTTTGTATCCACAAAGAAGTACTTTAATTCCTATTATGCATTGAAAACGCCACACTCGGCGTCCACATTTCTTTTCTTAGTAGCCATAATGAAGGGTGAAGTGCATGGAATTTGAAAATGAAGAAGACATTGGATTAGAAACATAATTAACATCCCATTGAAACACAAGAAAAGCAGAGGACTAGGGGTCACTGGTGAAGCTACGGCTCACCAAAGGCACATATAAAGTTTATAGGGACCTTTGGTAATAGAATATATCTCATAATAAGATTTACAATATATATATAGAGAGAGAGCCGGCCAAAATAAACAGCCTAGAGAAGATTTTTTCAACCGGGGTTGCGTGAGTGGTTGCTAGGAGTTCCGCCGAGACAGGCCGAAATCGCCCACATGCAACATCTCTGCCCATCTGGTTTATTACATAAAGTAGGACAAACACTTGGACCATCGCACAGAGTTCCATGGGCAACGTAAACATTTGCGTAAGGATCTACTCCAACAGAAAGGTTGAAAAACACTGGCCTAGAGACCAGCTCGATTAACACCTTGACCGGGGAATTCTTCTGAGCTAGGGATAATATTTTCGTAATAAGACGAGGCGTCTATGGCATTTGTATGCTATGTTTGCTACTTTATTGCGTCTATTCACACTTGCAGTTCACTTACCTATCACTGTCAAACAAAGAAATCTTTGTTACATACCTATAAGATAGATGACTGGCAAACAGAAGTAAATATTTCTGGAGCATAGGACCTGTGTTGACAGCCGGACGCATCTGGGGGAGGGAAAGATGCGTGTGTGTTTGTTGCCATGGAAACCATGGTAACGTCAGAGCGTAGGCGGCGCTACCCCTAGCCGGGAAAGGACTTGGGATGGCGCAAAAAAAAGCAAACATTGCAATAAACAAGAAAATCTAGATATAATATAGTAAATTTAAGGCACATTGCAGCTATGTCTCTGTGCACGTGAAGATCTCTTATTATTCTAAACATAGTATTTACATTTAAATTGTATCACAACGTCTCGTGGTCCATACGTTATACCAAGCAAGTTCGAGTACCGTCAGCGGGCAGGATGAAATGACGTCGCGGGCCGGATCTGGCCCACGGGCCGTAGTTTGGTGACCCCTGGCCTAGTCGAATGTACTATTCACTGGCGAGCAACTCTAAGTAGTCAGAAATTGACTAAGGACAAAATCTATATGGCTGAACTACAGATTAAGCCCATGAATATCAAGAGTACAGCTACAAGTGGCTCGTAATTAGCTGGTATAAATATTCGCAAGGGAATGGGAAAAGGGAAAGTTAAGTGACTAGGTTTACATTGCCAGAAGGATTTCTAGCCAGTGCAAATTATCCCCTCCGACTGCTTTCCCTTCCCTGCTAGATAATTAATCCCCCACCAATGTACACATACAACACGTATGCACAATTGGAATTAAAATTTTAACAACTGAACTATGAGTTAAAACAAACTACAACATTTATTGTCTATCCGTAGTCATTACACAAATGATGAGTGTCAATATGATGATGGTGAACTCATATAAGTTTATTCACTTCAGTAATCATGAAAGTGAAATGATTAATATAAAATACATAACTCTGGATCCTATCTGGATCAGTGTGCGGGGTCCAAGTTCAGATAAGCCAGAAGTAGGATTCTCCTTAGGTTAAGTAACCACCCACTCTCAAGTAGAAAACAGCTTGCCGGTCTTCTGAAGCAAGCCAGTCCTGGCACTACCTGGTAGTCCCTAGTTCTTGGGATCAATACCTAGGTGCTCTTATTGAGAGCTTGGTAGAAATAGTCAAGAATGTTATATCTAGTTCTACATCAGTACAATCCTAAGTAATACTTTCATCCTATCATACCCATATATAATGACCAGTCTGGAAAAGTTTATCTTCCAGCTCTACCGCATTCACTATCCTTCTCCCTACATATCTTTCTCATACCGTCTTAGTCTGGGACGGAATTTTCAATTGTCTCACAAGCCTGTAATTATTACATTTCAGCCGTCCTATTTCCGTCGCTAATACCGATATTCTGGGTAGTACAACCGCTCCGTCAAAAGTTGGTTTAGCAGCTCACAGGGTAGGTAATGGTATCCTAATAGTACTTGATCATCCGGGCTTAAAGCCGTAATCAGCTCTGTGAAAGACCCCCGTGAGTTACCATGTACGCTCATCCACAACACACTGAAGGTGTTAAACACCATATACCCTATACCAGTTGTGGGTCATGTCTGTACCATTACCCTACTGCTTCCAACGCAATAAATAGGCAATATGCCCAATAAATTTATTACCTCGAATACCCATAAATATACCCATTCAACTTAGACATATAGAGATATTTAACACAATAACATAATGCCTGAGTTAGTTTGTGTGCATACGAAATGAGACGTATACACATACAAAGAATATGTACGAAACATAGTCCTAGCATCGTATATTCACATGGAGTTACAAATACCTATATCCAACATATACTTAAACATTAGCCATAATGCATCGCAGATGAGGCTACGGTGGAGGGCGGACGCGCCATGGACCAGGCTGACATTCTGAATGCTCTACATGAAGTAAGACTTTTGCGTGAACCAAGTAATGACTGTGAATCTACAACCATGGCCAGACTGCGAGAACAACAAATTAAAAGTGGGGTGGCCAAACAAGAACACTATGCAGGAAGCCAAAGAAGATTGATAAACCAACACAGAACTGGTGTCGGTAGCCGCTATACGCTGCATGATTTGCTGAGGAGGGGATCCGAGCACTTTCTTTTGAATGGTTCGATGTGCAATGAGGATGATCTGTCGACTAACTAACTAACTAACTAACTATTAGGAATATGAAGGTATTCTTACATACATAGTATGACATGCCAAAAAAAAAAGTTGTAACATGATTATCTACAACGACTGAGAAACTAATAGTTTCCATAGAGTAACAGACATCTAACATGATAAATGAAAGTCAAAAGTCACACAAGGTATCTACTTGTATAGTAAGAATAACCCTTATAGCAATATGATATTGTACACTGAACTTAGAAAGACTCGTGCACACTCAAGTAACCTGAGACAATGATAATTCTTGAAATAACCTAGGTCAGATATAGACTGAAAATCAGTACATACATCTAAAAGACTTGAAAAGTTACTGAGAACATTCCAAGGGATATAAACTTATACAAGAAGAGTTCATACCTGTTCATATGTCTGACTTATTCTAAAGGGAACAGGTCTAGCATGGGTTTTTATACTAAGTCTAGCAGACACAATTATCTCCTCGGCGCCTTTCTGTCTGTCCTCAGCCACAATTCACATTCCCCCAGTCCTGCTTTAATTGGCTTCATCGGAAACCTCACACCCCTCTACAGGGCAGACTAGATTGTCTCGCTGCATATCCAGTCATAAATTCTTTCTGAACATCTGGTCTTCACCATAGCGTCACACCTGGACGGGTTTGAATTGCGAGCCACAGATCAATTTCACTGTCCATTGAGTCTGCCCGCCAGTGGGGTGTAATTATCAGTTTGACATGTACCACCTTGAAGGTGGACTGGCTGGGTAGCTTGTAGGCCCTATTTCACGCCTGCTCTACAGTGTGGTTTAATTATCAGTTCTGAGTCTGTTTCACCTTCCCTTAGATTGTCATTCCACACCTTGTGTTTATTGAGAGTGAAGGGTTAGTCTTACATGGCCACAGACCATGTCCGTGTGCTCAGGCTCGTAATTTTATGTCTTGTACCATGTGTGTACTACCTTCCCCCAGCATTCTTTATGATAGAGAATTTCATTCCCTCTTCTGTAATTTATGTACATGGGTCATCAAAAGTGAACCCAAAATGTCCTGGGATGTAAATGCGGCATTTCGCGACACTGACCATTACTTATTTTGACCCATCAAACCCAGGCAGAGGGCAGATATTTGTGACCAGGATAAACCATGAGCAGGAGCCTATTACTATTGGTCTGTCACATTGCAAGAGCCAGTTTGTAAGTTGCCTGTAGTTTTTTTGTCTTTCTTTTTTTTTTTTTTTGCGCCCGCTCGCTTTGAACTCAAGCATAGTCCATACACACGCAGCAATGGTCCAGTGGTTGTGGGTTTCTCTCTCCAAG